>MU228410.1:1308201-1344434 GCA_018584345.1 Thuja plicata | reverse complement strand
GGGATAGGCTTATCAGAATTTTTATAAAAGTATGAAAAAAGAGAGAAACCTGTTGTGCCCGGGGTTGCAGCATCTCTGATGTCCTTGAAATCATCTTTAAACACACCTACATCAATCTTCCTATTCTAAGTTGAACTTGGTAGCAGCTGTAGAAATTCGTCTGAGAAGCTAGGTTTTCCTTTCTGCTCCTCTCCACTGCCTCCACTTGTAGAAGCAACGCTCACAGCTCTACTCATCTTTGTGACAGCTTGAAATTCTTTGTTTGAACCGATATTGAAACAAATCTATTCTTCAATATCAGCTATCTGTCCTGAGCATAATTCTCTGCAACTTTAGAAATTTCTTATCACCTTGGATATACTGCAACTGCTCTGAATATCACTTTATACTGAAAATAATCAACATGGCTCTGAAAAAATTGAAAGCTCGGTGAACAGGAATGAATGCACAATCATCTATTTATAGCCATTTTGATTCAGAGTACATAGCTCATAATTCGGAAACGTCAGTTCTGCCATTAAGTTGCCATGTTGTGAACTTTGAAAAACCTAGCCGTAGTTGCACGAAGTTGATAGGAAATCAAATTTCAAATTATGAATCCTTGGCGCAATCATAAGACGTTTAAGACATGTGACATGGCATCTTCTGATTCATTCATTGTCATACATCTCAGCTACCTTTTGTGCACAGTAATCAAAATTCAAGTATCTGATTGGTTGCCGAGAGATCCGTTCTGTCATGTCATCCACTTGCCGCCACATTTTAGATCTCATAATCTGGCGACCTTGCGACTGTATTAAGTCTCTTTGTCGCGAGCCCTTACTCTTAACCATAGTTCCATTACGAGACTTGGCGACAATATGCTTTCTTTACCTTGGCTGACTCAAGTTATCTAGTGATCAGGCGACAATACTGAAATCAAAGTCGCATGGAGCTAACCCTAACTCATCATTCTTTCCCAGACTTGGCGACAAGCCGTTACTTATTAACCTTTCACAGTTATCACTTTGTCGCTGGATGCTCACTTTTCATTTCAAGACCACACGACAACCTTAGTCGCGTGGTCAGGAGATAAATTTAACTTGACCTCAAAATATAGCACGTGCCTTTTCTCTATTTGTAGCGACTTTGCGACATACCCTAATTGCCAAGTCAGGAGGACCTTTTCCCTGGGGCACTTTTATCTCCAGACATCGCGACCACTGTCAGATCCTCTCATTTCCTCATCCAAGGGCTGGCGCATAATCGTTTAACATTTCTACATACCCTTAAGTCATCTGGAGACCTTGCGACTATAGGCAAAAATACCTTAGTCTCTTTATCGCTTAATTCATTTCCTCCTTCTGGCGACCTCCCGAAAACCATTTACCTTATGACAGATGTCATCTGTTCTTTTTCCCATTCAATGCATACTAGAAAGCTGAGTCATCGCCCTGTTCTGGCAACATCCCGACTGAAGGAAATCGCTAACATGAAATGGTTAGTCACAGAATCGGGACTGTTATCTCTTAACGGCCATTTGATCTCGAGACCACGCGACTGAAGAAATACTTAACTATTTGATGTGGCCTGATCTAGCGACCATGCGACATGAAGTAATCACAAAGTCTGATAACATTGTTTTGACTTTTTGACTTCTCTCACGATCACCCGATTGAGCAGTGGGTCCCATTCTTTTCAAAGCTTATAGCACAGATATCCTGCGACTACCCGACTAATAGGATATCGCTAAGTCTCGAAACACTGAAGGAATATTTTGTTTCATAAGGAGACTACGCGACACAAGGAAAAAGCGAAGTCGGGAAAGCATTTGGCATATTCATTCTGGGTAACGCGATGAAGCGACCTAACTTAAAGCACATGTCTTAAGTGAGTGAAAAAGGTAATGATGAAACATAAGACATGACCAAGGGTTTCAAATGCATCGTTTAACACTTGGATACTAGGGTTTTTTCAGGGTTTTAGCAATTTTAGCAAGGTTCAGACATAAAAACCTAAAAATTTTTAGAGGGCAAGACAAGGAACAAGGTGAAGCAGCAAAAATAGGAAATACAACCAACAGAATGTGCCATCCTGAATGCGTACAAAACCTTTCCCGTAGACTAACATAACAGTGTTATTCCCCATGAGAATGTGGGGAATAGGAGAAGCCTCAATAGAAGAGAAGATCTCTGGAGAAGATGCCATATGGTGAAAAGCACCTGAATCCAGTATCCAAGGGACCTGGGAAGGGGATGCAATGGAAGCCCGTAATGCATGACCTTGTCCAAAATCTTGTGCAGATGTCAAAGATGAGGTAGAAGATTGAAAAGTAGACCCCTGTGAGGTGGAAGAGGATGGAGAGGAAATAGTTCTCTTCTGAAGGAGAGCTTGCAAATCTGCAATCTGTTTCTCATAGCCATCAAATATCTTCTAAAAACAATGTGACTCATCATGAGGCCCCTTCTGACAATAGGAACATGTAGGGTTCTCAGTCTTCTATTTCTCCTTCTTAGAAAAAGATGGTGGGCCAGTAGAGTGCTGAGAAGAGGAATCAGATATCTACTTTGGTTTTGGCTTTTGTGTATCCTGAGATGACTTGGCAAGCAATGCCTGTGACTGTGAACCTATAAGAGAATCTATCTAACTGAGCTTGGACTACTCACGAGTTAACCTATCACAGAAGGTCTCAAAAGAGGGAATAACATGACGAGCACTTAGTGCATCCATAGTGGAGTAGAGGGTAAAAGTGAAAATCTGATAAGGGCCATGAAGCTTTGAGAGTATCTGAAAGATACACTCATCATCTGACTTCATCTTCCCAGCAACCTAGAAAATAGATCGAAGAGATTTGAACTTCATTAAGAAGTCCTCAATGCTGGTGAATGATTTAGGTACCAAGGAGGTGAAATCTGCATCTATCTGGAGAACCCTGAACTGATTCATGGTGCCAACCAAGGTAGAAAACTTGTCCCACATATCCCTGGGTGTGGTCAGACCATCCAGGTGGAACAACAACCCATCTCAAATATTCATGGAAATGAGGCCCATTGCCTCATCCATCCTATTTCTATGCATAAGAGCCTCATAAGGCCTCTATACAACTGGCTGAGCTGCATCCATATAGGACCATAAACCTCATGACATGAGGAGTCTGGTCATTTGTGGCTTCCATGTGTGGTAGTTATGTGGTGTCAGCTGGGCCACAGAGGGGTCCGACATTGAGAGAAGAATAAGACAAAAGAAGAAGGGTCTTTCTGAAGGAAATTGCAGAAAGTAAAATGCACCCCCCACAATGTATAATACTATCCCCCGTACACCACAGATTACTATGAAAGCACAAGAAATGAGAAAAAAAATTGAGTTTTAGAAGCAAAATAGGAGCACAAAAGAAGGTGCATCTTTGATGGAAAAATACAGCAAGCAAATGGAAAAATTAGAAAATGAAACCTAGATGAGAGTGACTGGCTTGGAAAGATCTTTTTGACGATATATAGAAGTCAAAAATCTGAGTCTGTATGAGCCCTGTAGGACCAAAAAGGCACAGGTACCCCCAAAAGACAAGCTCCCTGGAAAAAAATAGTCCCGAGAAATATTTTGATGGCCGTATGGCTGTCACAGGACGTCCAGCCGCGTAGAGGTGGCCGGTGGGTGGTGGCACCGGCGGAGGTGGCGGCCAGGCTGGGCGGCGGTGGCGGTTGGGTGGCGCAGCAGTGGCGGCGGGGTCCGGTGGCGGCATGGTGCCCGGAGGGTGGCGCGTGGGCCAGAGGTGACACGTGGGTGGTGTCCTGGCTGAGTGCGGGTGGCGGGTTTGAAAATAATGCTGGACGCGTTATTTTGAAATGGTTTTTTTGATTTTTTTATTTAAAAAATGAAATTGTTTTTTTATTTTTGTGCCCGTACGACCCTAGTAGGGCAAAAAAATTCTTCTAGATGCTCCAGAGGCCAAATAGGTCAAGTTTTATATGGATTCTAGGGTTTTTGGGCCTTCCAAACGCAACCATGAGGTCAATTTTTTCCCAAAGTGCACCAAAAAAATGAGACTCCCCAGATCCAATAAAAAACAACAGAAAAAGTAGAAAAAAATATGCTTGATCCACATCTTCAAAAGAACTCAAACAAGCACTAATAGAATGGCTCTAATACCATGTAGAAACTGAGAAATACAGCTTCGACTTCCAAGACCAATCTGCATGCAAGATACTTGTTACAAAGAATGAAGCAAAAGATGGAAAAAGCTTAAACCCTTCTGTGCTCAAAAAGTGAGAGCTCAAAAATATATTCCGAGAATATGCAAAAACAATTACAAGCATTCAACCTTAAAGGTGAATGAAACCCTAAAAAAGAAAAAAGCTAGGATGTACAAGATAATTAATATAACATATTAATTATATGAACCTACGAGAAAGCTTAAGAGAAAAAGGAGTAATGAAACTACCTAATTACTCATGTTTTATCTCACTAAGATCTTCTTGCCAACTGGACAAATCAGCTTTAAATTATTTACTTATCTCTGGCTTATCTTGTCGATGAAAATAATGATAAATACCAGTTAACTCTATATTTATCTCTTCCAGCTAGATATTTTGTTATTTTTGAACTCCAATTAATTTCGGTTTAATTCTTTGATAGCGTTCGTCAACACTCCAGTTCTCCTCAGGCTTCTCCATCGGTTTACACTATGTTTCTAGCCATCGGGTTTGCTTGTGATTCTGCTCATCGGTAATGCTTGTCGGTGTTATTTCTTGGGTATCACTATGACTTGTCTTTTGGTGATCTCTATCCATTAGGTTCCACTAATCGTCGGTATTTTTAGTCACAATGTGAATGCTTGTCTTTTATGCATTACAAAAAGCATAATCTTTATCTCTCTAATTCTCTGAAGTCTTTAACACTTTGATTATAACTGATTAGATTATATCAAGTTGACATCAATGACAATACAATCCATTAACTGATTTAATGTCTTGCATTATCCTTCTGCATTTTGGTGATCAACTTAACATTTTCAAACATTCAATCAGTTACATGTCATCAAATTTCACTACGGTAGTCAGGTTTTTTGCCCATTTTTTTATTTAATATTTTACTATGATTTGCCACAAATTATGGAAGGGTGTATTTATTGAGGATCACCATTCACCAAAGTTCCATTGTCCCAAGTGAAATTTTTATTTGCACTAGGACCCAATTCACCATGCATCATAAATAATCGTGTCCCAAATTACCGCCCTATTCGCCTAGTCAATTACTTGAAATTACACAGGCTTTGCCAAATATTAGTTGTTATTGTTGGCAAGTTGACAATCTGAATGTATATGACTTATTTTGTGTTGTCATTATGGCAACAAAGTCATATGAAGTTTTGTCAAGTAAACTTGGAAGACAAAAATGGCTAAGTATAAAAGACAGAATAGAACAGAGTTATGCAGTCGATCAGAGCACCAGTGCACGTGTGTAAGATTGAATCAGGATATGCATGTTCATACTTAATCTCTATGATATGTTTTTATGTTTACCCTATATACGCATGGTACAAAATGATAGTATGGAAAATTTATAGAAAGATTAAGTGCACTAGCAGTTCAGAGAACAGAGTATGGAGCCGACCTCATTTTTTGGATTAGGATATAATCTTTTGTTTTGTAAAGGATATGTTCCTATTGTAATAAGTTAGTAACTATGTCTTAAACATTATTTTAAACACGCTTAATCCAATTTGTTTGGAAGCGTTGTGTATAAATGTTTTGGGCTGACTAAGGTCTTATTTTGGGTCGTGTCTATTGAGTATATATATATACTTAATATGCAATCTTGTAATGTGAGCAAAAGTCGAGAATATACAGAGCACAATGAAGAGCAGTATGAACTAATCCGTATGAGATAAATTATTTTAAGAGATCAAAGCATTAGCGTATAAAAGAACTGATCAGACAGTCGTGTCACTTTAGCAATTCAAATTTCAGATATAGTGCATATCTATCTTCAGGAGGTTGTAGCCTTCTTTAATTGAGCAGTGAGCTCTTGGACAGTAAGTCCTCACCTCTAACAAGGTTTTCATAAGGAATCCTAATAGGTTCATTGTACTTACATTGTAAATACTTCTCCTAACAGGGAAAATGAACTTTAATAGGTTCATTATACTAGTACAATCATTTGTGGGTATTAGTTCCCAGCGAGGTTTTCCTCTGATCAAGGTTTCCCCATAAACATATATGGTGTTATGAGTTATTGTGTTATGCTTCATATGTTGTCTACTTGATTTATGATTCAAATTTTTTAAATAGAATATTTAGTTAAACACTGATTCACCCCCCCCCCCTCTCAGTGTTTCCAACAATTGGTATCAGAGCCCTAGTCCTCAGAAAGAAAGTTTAACCACTTGAGGAGATCATGGATTCAATAGAAGCTAAACATCTGAAAAAGAATCTTGAAGAAGCCCTTGATGATCTTGAAAGATCTTAAAAAAAATTTGAAGAACTAAAACTAAAGGTTGATGGCTCCCAAATGCTTATCAAGAAATTAAGAAAAGTTTTGAAAGATTGCTCCACAAATGATTTGGGAAAAATGGTCAAGAAATTGAATGAAGAGAACATGTCTTTAAAAGATAAGATTGAAGATCTAAATGAACAACTTACAGATAGCCTAACATCTATTCAAGAAAAAACCAAAGAGAGTAAACAATTAGATGATGAACTTATGCAATCAAACATGAAAATCTTGGAGTTATAAAACATAAAAAAAAAGATGGAATTTGAATTAACAGAAGCAAAAGACAAGATTGATAAACTACACACAAGTTCTGATCTAATTCAATCACAACTTTATGCATAGAAGCTAAAAGGTGATACTACTGGTGTTGGATATAGTGTAGCTCAAATTGAGATCAATTTAACGCAAGAAAGAAAGAAAGCTCAAACAAAATTTGTAGACGCAAAGAAAACTAAAAATCTTGAAGAGGCTAAAGCAGAACCAACGAAAGATGAACACAAGGTAGTTAACCGTACTTGTTATGCCTATAAAAAACATGGACACTTGGCAAGAGATTGTAAAGAGGTAAGACCTTTCAATGGTTATTGTTACTCCTGTAATAAGTTTCGTCGTGGGGCTATACATTGCAGAACAAGTCAAAAAAATTAGTCACAACAGAACCAAAGAAATATGATTCAATACAATCAAAAAAATCAACTTCAAAGAAACTTGCAGAACATTACATGTCAAATATATAATTACAATGGACACTCAGCCAAGCAGTGCAGCATGATGAATAATAACATCAGACCTCCTATCATTTGTCACTCATGTGGAAAAGCTGGACACATCTCAAGGTTTTGCAAGTCAAGAGCACAGAGACAAGAGAATCCTAAAAATTCACTATTTGAAGAATTAAGAGAAGTTAAGTTTGTACAAGCTAAAGTTGATTCAAATAAAATTTGGGGTTGAAGTAAAGAAGGATAATGAAGAGAATAAAGTAGTAGATGCATCCATAGTGGATGCACCTTCTACTTCTAGTTAGTTGACCCTCATGGTCTTAGGGGGAGTTATTCTAGCTCTGAACCCCTGCGCGACTAGTATACTCACCTCCGAGTATGCACCTAAGGACCCTAATGAACCTCAATGGGGTACTTATAGAGAAAATAAAAATCAAGTTGATTATGTCTTATACAATGCAGAAAATAAAAGAAAGGTAGCAAGGATTACATCTAACATCCTAAGAGTTAATGGTGTCACTCAAGAATACCTAGATAAGGATAGGGAAGCTAAGATTGCAAAAGAACTTGAGAAAAGTGCTGCAGAGGTGAAAATGGAAAATTTTGATGATATCCCCAAGAAGATGATGAAGAAATCTAATGAAGGAACATCTACACCCTCAAATACTATTGACTTGGAAGCATCTCCACCATCAGTACCAAGTAAGTTGACTAGAAGGAGGAAGCAAGTTCCCAAAGGTCACCCATCCTCAAGGACAACAAGGAAAAAGGTAAAGAACACTCAAGCCCCTCCTGAGGTAGGATTCAGACCTAGTCTAACATTCCTTAAGAATAGAATTGTTAATGAAGGAAGAGTAGAATCAATCAAGAATGTCTATGAAAAATACCAAGAGATAGACAAATTAGAAATTCATTCTATGATCATCTCTCACATGATTAAGTTTAAGAGGATAGTATTGGAACTTAAAACAGTCATACCAGACAAAGTATCGAACATACTTGATGTATTTAAAAGGAAATCAATAGAAGAAGATATGAGGATTAGAGAAGAAACATTAGACAGTCTTCTCCCTATTTTCTCACATGATGAAAAAGCTATATTGCTGGATTTGGTAAAACCTAATCTCAGAACCAAATCAAGAATACTTCATATCATGAACAAAGAGTATGAAGTGGTTGGTGAAGAGAATCAGAAATATTTTGAGAAAGTATTTCTAGATAGACATATGTATCCATCAACAACGCCTACATCAAAGGTGACCCCAGTCCTTCCCAAACAAGATAAAGAACCAGTGATTCAAAGTGTGCCTATGACAGGTCCAAAGGATTCATTGCCCACTATTTCAACACCTTCTGATACAGCCAAATATTCAGAAGAAACTATTGTAATTGATGATGTTAAGATATTCATGACCGCTTCTGACAATGACATGGACAAAGTTGAAAAAGCATTTGTCAGCACTGAGGAGATGGAGAAGGAATTCACTGATAAGACTCCCTTACAACAAGATGAAGTTCCAAACAAAGATTCAATAGATTTGAATAATGAGGAAGACAATCAAACTAATGAAACACCAGTTATGGAGATCCCAGTAAAAAGTGAATGTATGGATAGTAGTCAGAATACTATATTCACCCCATCCATTCAACCATCAACTTCATTGTTGTCAAGTTTAACTCCTGACTTAGCAAGTATAGATGCATGGGGAGAAGAAGACTTGATCAAGATCAGTGTCCTGGCCATGGAAAAAGCCAAAGAGAAACAAGTTATGAGAAACCCTCTCTTTTTGGAGTCAGTGAACATTCTAAATGACCTAGTGCATGTAGACAAGAAAGTGGCTAAAATTCAGTCAGTTGATGATGTAGATAGCATACTAACAAGCTTCAAGCCACACTTCACAAGTTTAGTAGACTCAACTACTAGAACTGCAGAGGAAGAGTATAAAAAGGAAAGATTGAATGAATTGGTAAAGAATTTTTCCTTATATTTAAATTCATTAAAGATTGGTCAGACAATACTGAAAGAGTTGGCATCAATAGGTAGAAATGTAATAGAAAATTGCATGGACA
Source organism: Thuja plicata (assembly GCA_018584345.1). Classification (NCBI taxonomy): domain Eukaryota; kingdom Viridiplantae; phylum Streptophyta; class Pinopsida; order Cupressales; family Cupressaceae; genus Thuja; species Thuja plicata. Next base: position 1,335,174 of record MU228410.1, on the reverse strand, counting down.
GAGGCAAACTCACCTATGAGCATATCAAGAAGATAGAAGAGGCAGATATCTTGGTTGATAACATAAGACAATTAGTTGAAACATCATCCCAGGACATCAACATCTGCAAAAATATCTATCAAGGTCAGATAAACATGATAGAAAAAGCTAAAATGGAGATCAGTAAGATAACGATCAGGCAGACTCAACTGAGAAATGCACTTGCGCCCTCCTTAGTAGTTATGAATGAGAACATCAAACAGATTGATACAACCATTTCCACCTATGATCAAGGACCTTGCATGGATCTAACAAAGATGGAGAAGCTTACATATTCCGTATGCGCCCATCTTCAGACAGTTGATGCACTAAAAGCATTCTGGCAGCAAGAGATCAAAAATCTGTAGATTGCTTATCCAGATGTGTACATGGAGTAACTATCTAGAGACTTACAATTTTGACACCTTTGCCATTAATGTCAAAGGGGGAGTAATGTATGTATATAAATAGAATGTTATATAGCCAAAGTTACGATAGAAAGTTTTTGTTAAGTTAAAGTCTAAAAAAATTGGCCACATTCCTTTGTTGTCATTAATGACAAAGGGGGAGATTGTTGGCAAGTTGACAATCTAAATGTATATGACATATCTTATGTTGTCATTATGGAAACAAATTCATATGAAGTTTTGTCAAGTAAACTTGGAAGACAAAAATGGCTAAGTATAAAAGATAGAACAAAACAGAGTTATGCAGTCAATCAGAGAACCAGCGCACATGTGTAAGATCGAATCAGGATATGCGTGTTCATACTTAAGCTCTATGATATGTTTTTATGTTTAGCCTATACACACATGGTATGGAATGACAGTATGGAAAAGTTATAGAAAGATTAAGTGCACTAACAGTTCAGAGAACATAGTATGGAGCCAACCTCAGTTTTTGGATTAGCGTATAATCTTTTGTTTTGTAAAGGCTATGCACCTATTGTAATAAGTTAGTAACTATGTATTAAACATTATTGTAAGCATGCTTAAGCCAATTTGTTTGGAAGTGTTGTGTATAAATTTTTTGGGCCGACTAAGGTCTTGTTTTTGGTCACGTTTATTGAGTATGTATATATACTTAATATGCATTCTTGTAATGTGAGAAAAAGTTGAGAATATACAGAGCAGAGAAAATGAAGAGTAGTATGAACTAATCAGTATGAGATAAAGTCTTTTAAGAGATCAAAGAATCAGCGCATAAAAGGAACTTATCAGACAGTCGTGTCACTTCAGTAGTTCAAATTTAAGATATAGTGCATATCTATCTTTAGGAGGTTGTAGCCTTCTTTAATTGAGCAGTGAGCTCTTGGACAGTAAGTCCTAACCTCTAACAGGGTTTTTGTTAAGAATCCTAACAGGGTCATTATACTTACATTGTAAATACTTCTCCTAACAGGGCAAAGGAACTTTAACAGATTCATTATACTAGTACAATCATTTGTCGGTATTAATTCCCACTAGGGTTTTCCTCTGATCAAGGTTTCCCCATAAACATATATGGTTTTATGAGTTATTGTGTTATGCTTCATATGTTGTCTATTTGATTTATGATTCAAATTGCTGAAATAGAATAATTAGTTAAACATTGATTCACCCCCCCTCTCAGTGTTTCCAACAGTTATCATATGCAATTGTTGACCCCTTCGCAAAAATTTGAAATAAGAATTTGTATATAAGGATAGTTTCAAGAGATTTAATAGTACAAAAATTCAGTTGATTGTGAGCTCACAATTGTGATCAGTAGCGAACCGAAACGACTTCGAGTTCGTAGTATCTTATTCAAGTAAAAAATTTATTGTAGCCTTAATTTTTTCTAGATGTCACAGTCAAAGTTAAAAGGAAGAGGACTATTGAAAGTGGAGATGTCCAAGAGAGGCCAACAAAATGCATAAATATATCTTCATACTTTGGCGGGGGAAGACACAATGGTGTTGGTCAAAGTGAGGAAGGTACATCATCAGATGAACTTGTACAATTTCAAGGTTCTCAACTTACAAAGGAGTCTATTCAACAAATTGGGGAGCCTAATAAATTTGGTGACAAAGTTGTGGAACCTGATATCTCTGATGAAGATGACCTTGAAGATGAATTTCAAGTAAATAACCAGTACCAGGATGAATCAATCAACTTCAGTGATGATGATGGTTCAATTAACAGTAACACTAAAGGGAGAGGAAAAAAAAATAGATCGTCAATGGGAGATGTCTACGAGATTTAAATTTGATTGGGTGGAAAAGTATCCATTCATTGAACTCATGGACAATCCAATTGTAGGTGAGCTGATAGTAGAATGCAGATGTATGATTTGTAGTTGGAAGTATAAAAGGGAAAAGCGGTTGTAGCTTAAACTAGACACCATAGAGAAACATGTTGGTAAGGTTTACGAAGCCCCAACTATAGATGCAAAGGAAATAAAAGTGGTAAGATATAAAACAAAGGAGAAATGTAAAAATAAAAGGAATGTTGAGGAATATTATTTCTTTCAAAAATTTAAGATGAATCCTGGTGAAGTTCAAGGTTTTATTAATGTTATTTTTGCAAAAGAAAGTGAAGTAGAAGAACGCGAGAAAGTTGTTCAATTAAGTAATGTTTTATATATTTTGATTACAGGGTGTCCAATGATAGACTATCCAGAAATGAGTGGTTTGTTACACTTTCTGAAAGTTCCTAACTATCCTATCACTCATTGGTCAATAAACAGTGGATGGGAATGGGCAAGTTGTATTTCTCGGGTTGAAATAGAGGATGTACAGAGAAAAATAAAAGAGTCAACCTTTATTGCATTGTCCTTAGATGAAGTTATGACAATAGATAATATGTCATGGATATGCATGCATGTTTATACTATATAGAATAATATCCGCTAATCACATCTACTAACTATTGCAAAATTGAGGGACAATGCGACATCAGAAAGTTTATTTCACGATCAATCATACCACATGTCATGATTCTGCCGAGAGTTTTTCGTAAAGATTATGAAGACCAACAATAGGCCCAAAATTCACCTTTGGCCTTCGATATGTTATAATCCAATGGACATGTGATTCTATGATGTCATAGTGATGGGACCTGATGCAACTTCAACATCAAATTAGAACCTTTGAATTAAGAGAGATGAATGGTGGAAGGTGCATTTTGGACGAAATGCGGTGAGATAACTCCTTTACTAAAAAATCTCTCCGGAATCATCACACGTGTCATTCTTTGAGAATGAAAACTCAGGAGAATGAAAATTTAATGATTATTTCCAATTATTAAATCGTCATACCAACTATACAACTATTGTATTAAATCGCCAAGTTTATATGTATTTTTGAAAAAAAATTGCCATGACAAATAAATTAATTACAATATTTGGAAAATAATTTTGCCATAATTTATCAGTATAAGGAAGTCTGATTCACCAATTAAATTAATAATTTTCCTATTAAAAACATTTGTAGTCACCATATTTTTATAGAAATGGTATACATTATTAAAAAATTCGCCACCAAATATCCATAATTTGAAACACAATTCACCATCAATATTAAAAATTTTCCCTCCAAAAAAAATGTGATTCGCCACGATTTTATACTTTTCGGGAGGGGGGTTTCTTAAAGTTATCCCTACTCCAATCCACCTTATCATATGCTTTTTGAATATCAATTTTAATAAGCATGCTGGGTTCTTTGTTGTTTTGGATTGTGTTGATGATTTCTTGAGCTATGATGATCCCTTCTTGGATAGATCTGTTAGGGACAAAACCCATTTTCTCATCATCAATGATTTTGGGTAATAACAGTTTCAATCTATTTTCCAGAGCTTTGGACTATATCATGTAGATAGTATTACAAAGGGCAATTGGTCTGTAATCTCCAGGTTCTTCTGTATTGCTCTTTTTTGGTATAAGGGCTAGAAAGGTGTTGTTTATTTCACTTAGGATTGTTCCAGAGTTTCTGGTGGATTCAATAGCTTCCCATATGTCATTTCCAATAAAATCCCAGCATTTTTGAAAGAAGAGGGAATGGAACCCATCAGGACCGGGGGCTTTATCAAGTTTTATCTGGAATAGGGCATTTTTTATTTCTTCCTTTGTAAATTTGTTGTTAAGCCATTTATTATCTTATTCTGTGATTATTTTGGGTATAACAGGAAGTAGTTCTTGTTGGGATATTAGAGTGGATGTTTCAAAGTTGTTAAGGATATTAGTGTAGTATTGGATGAATTCATTGGAAATTTCTCTAGGATCTTCAGTGTAAATTCACTTCAAGTTTTTTATCTAAGTTATTATGTTACTACTTCTTCTAAGATTAGTGTTGTTATGGAAAAATTTTGTGTTTCTGTCTCCCTTTGATAACCACGTCTCCCTAGATTTCTGTCTCCAATAAATTTCTTCTTTGCTAAGAATTGATGCCTGTTTGGATAGTAATTCCTTTTACATTAAATATCTTTCTTCATTCATCCTAGTTTTATTGTTAAGTAATAGCTTCGATATGATATATATATATATATGTATATATATATATATACATTCATTATTATCATATTGATTAGATTTGATATATATATATATATATATATATATATATATATATATATATATCATTACTATTATATTGATCAGATTCGATATATATGTGTGTGTGTGTGTATGTATGTATGTATATATATACATATATATATACATATATATATATATACATATATATTATTAGTATCGTTGATATCATACTCGATATACTTTACACAGTAAAGTGAAACAACTGTTATATCGACTATGGTTGATGCATTGTATTATGTATAAGTTACAATAATTATCGTAACACATATATTAATATGTGTTACGATAACTATCATACGATAGTTATCATAGCATAGTAAGGAATATGAACAATGATTAAACATTGGGTTATCGAGTTGTTATGATACGCCATGTCTATGTAAAGACATGGTTGTACCTGGCATAAGACACGTATAGTCATGTCTCTACATAGACATGACTGTTAAGATATATACTTATATATCTTTATGTATGCTGCAGAAAAATATCAATTATAGTTTTATATTACTTCTACAACATACATAAAGAACTTATATGTGAATATATAATTCAGTCTACATTCAGAATAAATAATTATATTTAATATAGCATATTATATTATCTCTATTAAAGATCTACAATCCTAACATGGTATCAGAGCCTCTTTAGAGAAGAATTAAATAAATTCTGAATTATATCAAATTACTGCAGGAATTCAAAAGGAGTATTACAAATGGCCAATAGCATTAAAGTAGAAGACAGACTTGAAGGCACAACAAACTTCTTCTCATGGAAGATACGAATCCTGACACTACTTCAAGAACTTGAGTTAGATTCGTATGTTGAGGAAGATATAAAAATGCCTGAGGATGAACCTGATAAATCAACCTAGAAAAGGCGTAACAACAAAGCAAAGAAAATAATAATCGATGCTATTAAAGACCACATTCTTCCTTCCATAGCAAGATTAAAAACTTCCTATGAAGTATTTAAGACCATTCAAGAAACATATGAGATCAATAATACAAGCATACTACTTACTCTCAAACAGAAACTCTTGAATCTAAAGATAAACAAAGGGGAAACCATTACATCTTACTTTCTAAGAATTTCCAAATTAAAGGATCAACTATCAACCATTGGGAACAATGTTGATGATATGGAGTTAACATTAATTTATCTTAGAGGATTACCTATCTCATGGGAATCTTTTATTCAATGTATAACTGGCTGCCCTTCCCTACCTAAGTTTGATCAATTAAAGAATGATTGTACTCAAGAGGAATCCTGATTAATATCAAGAGGGATAGGATCAAATAAAGGAGGAGAGATCCAAGATCTACATGCTCACTCAAATTTAAAAAACAACAAAAGAAAGTTCAAACATAAGAAGGGAAACCATAACCAAAATCACAAAACCAGATACTTCTCCAAAATGCAGTGCTATAAATGTGATAAAATTGGACATACATGTAGGTTCTGTCCAGAGAAAAAGAAAATTCAAGTTGTAATAGCCGAAACCAAAGGAGCAGAGATATCCTTATTGTTCTTGTCCTTATCAAGTGAATTAAACTCAAAAAAAACAATTGGATAATCGATAGCAAAGCATCAAGGCATATAATCAGATATAGAGATCAATTTGAAACCTTAGAAGAACACTCCTGTGAAGAAGTTACAATTGGAGACAATTCCACCTATCTAGCAAAAGGAATTGGGACCTGCTCAATCAAATTGAAAACAGGAGTAACTCTATAATTAAAAGATGTTCTCTTTATACCTAGCATAAAAAGGAATCTTGTCTCTATTTCAGGCTTAGCCAATCAAGGCTATTGTGTCACATTTCAGGAAGACAAAGTGTTATTATGGCCTAAGAACACTAACCTTAAAAATTCCATTTCAATAGGGTATAGGGATGGAAGCCTATACAAATTATGTAATAATCATCAAACAACTTTATGTCATGAAGTATCAAATTCTAATCAACTATGGCACAAAAGATTAGGACACCTTGGATTTAGCACTCTTCCTTCCATAAGGAAAATCACTACAGGCATACCTAATCTAAAGTCTAATCATATTGGAACTTGTAAAGGATGTGCTCTAGGAAAAACTATCAAAAGATCATTTTCTTCCAATGAACGTAAAACCAAAGATGTACTAGAACTCATCCACATAGACTTATGTGGACCTATGTCAACTCTCTCACTAGGAGGATTTTCATATTATGTGATCTTCATTGACGACTACTCTAGAAAAACTTGGATCCAATTTCTTAAACTCAAAGAATCAAATGAAGTATTGTTAAAATTCAAATAATTTAAAGCATTAGTGGAAAATCAAACTAGGAAGAAAATAAAAATTCTAAGATCAGACAACGGAGGTGAATACATCTCTGAAAACTTTAAAGATTTTTGCATTTCTATTGGGATTAAGAGGGAGTATACTGTATTTTATAATCCTCAACAGAATGGAGTAGCATAAAGAAAATAATAGAACTATTATTGAAGCTTCCAAGGCTATGATGCATGATCAAAACCTTCATGCCTCATTTTTGCCCGAAGCATGCAATACTGCCGTATACATTCAAAATAGATGTCCTCACTCAATTTTAGAAAATGTTACACCTGAAGAAGTTTTCACAGGGAAGAACCATATCTAATTCATCTAAGAATTTTTGGATGTCCAGTATATTTTCACATTCCCAAAGAGAAGAGAACCAAACTAGAAGCCTCTGGGAAGAAAGGAATATTTGTTGGCTACAGTGAAACTACTAAAGGATACATGATCTACATACCAGGATAGAAATCTATTAACGTTGGTAGAGATGTAAAATTTGAAGAAGACATTTCTCTCAAACTCTCCACACTCATAGAAGAAGGATTAAATGGAAATAATAGGGAGAATTCACGACACTAAGAATCAGAGGGAAAATATTCAGGACACTGAGAACACACTTCAAAAAGATGAGAACTACATTGTTGAGAATCAAAGAGAAAACACTATAGATGTTCCTCCATCCAATCTTGAAGAGGTTGAAATTCCTAACAACAATAAAAGGCCACTATGGGCAAGAAAAATGTTTGAAGAAAATAATATTGAACCAGATGAGATGTTTAGAGAAAGTAAGAGAATGAGAAATCAAAAATTCTATCTTGCACTTATGGCTGAACTCACAAAATCTGAACCTCCTAATGTTAAAGAAGCCTTAACATGTCAAGCCTAGAAAGAAGCAATGATCAAAGATTATCAATCCATAGTTAAGAATGATGTCTGGGAAGTAGTACCAAGACCTAAAGGAAAGTCAGATGTTTCTTCAAGATGGTTATTTAAAATCAAATATGCTTCAGATGGTAGTATTGAAAAACATAAAGCCAGATTTGTAGGTAGAGGTTTCTCTCAAAAGGCTGGGATTAATTAGGAAGAAACTTTTTCTCCGGTTGCTCGATACACATCTGTAAGAACCATTGTCACCATTTCAGCATCTAAAGGTTGGAAGATACATCAAACGGATGTAAAAAATGCATTCTTAAATGGAGTGATTGAATAAGAAGTATATATAGAACAACCAGAAGGCTTCAACACCCATGAAAGAAATAATTATGTCTACAAATTAAAGAAAGCACTCTATGGTCTTAAGCAAGCTCCCAGGGCTTGGTATGAATGAATAGATAGTTATCTCTCCAAGTTATGGTACTCCAAAAATGAAGCTGACCCTAATATATACTTCAAAATATCCAAATGTGATATGGTAATCCTAGTCCTATATGTTGATGATTTACTAATAACATGACAAGATCATCTCATTGCTAAATGCAAACAAGATCTCACAAATGAATTCGACATGAAGGACCTAGGTCTATTACACTACTTCTTAGGTTTAGAAGTACTACAGAAAGAAAACAACATTCTTCTAAATCAAAGGAAATACACCTTGGGCATCCTAACTAGATTTGGGTTGATGGAGTGCAAACCACTAACCACTCCAATGGAATCAAATATTAATAAGCTCAAGAATGAAGCACCAGATTCAGAACCTACATATCCTACATATTACAGACAACTAGTTGGGTCACTTATGTACTTGATAAATACTCGTCCTAATATCTTCTATGCTACAAATGTTTTAAGTCATTTCATGTGTGAACCAAAGAAGATCCACCTAATAGCTGCCAAACATATTCTAAGATAATTATGTGGTACAATTGAAATGGGCCTAAAATATGAGAATACTGAGATTCAACTTCAAGGGCTCACTGATTCTGATTGGGCTGGAACTTCAATCGGTCGTAAAAGCACTACAAGATGTTTCTTTAGTCTTGGATCAGCTATGATTTCCTGGTTCAGTAGAAAACAATTAGCAGTTGCTCAAATCTCCACTGATGTAGAATATATGGCCACTTCAATGGGAGCTCAAGAAGTAGTATGGTTAAGGAAGTTACTATTTGGATTGTTTGGTAAGCCCCTAAAACCTACTATTATTCATTGTGACAATCAAAGCTGTATTAAACTTTCAGTAAATCCAGTCTTTCACAATCGCTCCAAACACATAGACATTCCTTACCACTACATAATAGATATGGTAGACAAAGATATTATTAATTTTTTCTACATCAGTACTGAAGAACAAAGTGTTGAAATATTCACCAAGCCTCTTGCAAAGTTGAAAATTGAGTACTTCATAAAGAAACTTGGTATGGTTAAATTGTAATTAATTTTGAGATTAAATCTCACTATCATGTAAATTGAGACATTCATGAATAAAATAAAATTTGTAATATTGCAATATTGTGTTTTGAAAGGTGACAATCTTTCTTGTGTGAGGTCACTATTGTAAGGTGACAACCTATAATAATGTGACCAAATTAAGTTATCATTTAATCTAGTTTCAAATTTAGTCAGGGATTATGACAACATGTGCTTCAAGATTTGATTCGAATTGCGTCAGATATCTTAACACCATCACTTATCAAAATCCAGTTCCAAATTGAGTCGGGGATTGTGATAATCTTATATCAGGTTAAGTACCTTAAATTGATGATCCAGATCTTGCCTGTTTCCCTGATGTAAAGGAAAGTAAGTGCTATATCGAGCTCTAAATTAAGTCGGGGATCACATAACACTTACATCTTGAGATATTAGTTATGATCAATCCTCTCTTGCTAAGAGGGAGTGTTATGTAATAGCTTTGATATATATATATATATATATATATATATATATATATATATATATATAATTAGTATCGTTGATATCATACTCAATATACTTTACAAAGTAAAGTGAAATGACTGTTATATCGACCGTGGTCGATGCATTGTATTATGCATAAGTTATGATAACTATCGTATGATAGTTATCGTAACACATATATTAATATGTGTTACAATAACTATCATACGATAGTTATCGTAGCACAGTAAGGAATATGAACATCGATTAAACATTGGGTTATTGGGTTGTTATGATACACCATGTCTATGTAAATACATGGTTGTACATGGCATAAGCCACGTACAGTCATGTCTCTACATAGACATGACTGTTAAGATATATACTTATACATCTTTATGTATGCTGCAGAAAAATATCAATTACAGTTTTATAATACTACTACAGCATACATAAAGAACTTCTATATTAATATATAATTCACTCTACATTTAGAATAAATAATTATATTTAATATAGCATATTAAATTCTCTCTATTAAAGATCTACATTTCTAACATTTATAACTTCCTCATTTACTTTTTTATTTCATTCTCGATTGAGACTTTTTCTTGAAAGATATTTTTGAAGTCATCCTTATTCAATTTAAGTACCTTCCTTTTAAGAGATTTGAGTTTGGCCATAAAGAAGAACATTTTAGACCCTTTGAATTGGTCCTCATTCCACCATTGTTCTAGTTTAGTAAGAAAATCTTTGTGACAAAACCATATGTTTTCAAATTTAAATGGGTTTTATTTTGGTTTGGTATCTTCCTTAATGTCAAGTCTTATTGGGAAGTGATCTAAACCACCGATGGGTATTATTTCTGAGGTTAATGTTAGATTTGTAGAACTCAAATCTCTCTTGTATAGAAAGCGATCTTATTTTTCTCCAATATGGCTAAAGACTTGTCGTCTATTGTTCCAAGTAAAGGTTCCATTTATACATCTGATGTCTAGAAGGTTAAGATCTTTAACCCAAGAGGTGAAGTCCTTTTCTGATTGTTGAATATAGGTTCATCCTCCAAACGTTTCACTGCAGTATAGTATTGCATTGAAGTCTCCTCCAAAAATATGTGTACCAGGGTTAATTCTTATAAAGTTACCCACTTGTTCCCATAGTGATCTTTTATCATTATTATTAGTTGGTCCATATATATTCTTAATGATGAATCTATTGTTATTATTAATCATTTTTATCTGACCGGAGATCCAGTTTGTGTTAATTTCTATGGGGTCAAAACTGATCTTCCTAGGGTCCCAAAGAATGACAAGTCCATTTGAAGCCCCGACTGAGTATTGCCAACATGATTTTCATATTCATAGTTTATTTTCTAATGATTTAACTTCTTCTTTACCTAACTTAGTTTCTTGGATGAGGATGATGGTTGAATCAAAAAATTTAAGATTAGGTTTTAGTAATATTTTCTTGTTAGGGGCATTTAGTCCCCTAACATTCCACGAGGTGAGTCTCATTTGGCCTTGGGAAGGTACTTGCCCTTCCCTGCATCAAATAGATTTGTGATTTTAGCCTAATTTTCTGCCTTCCCATCCCTAGATCTAAGTTCATAGGTTGATTTCCTTCCTCTCTTTTTAGGGATTTTGGCTATGACAGGGGCAGAAAGCCCATCAATACTGGTTGCATTCCCAAGTTCCTCATTTTCTTTTTTAATTGCAAGAAATATTTTTTCATTATCTGAGTCAGATATCATTTCGTTGAGGATACTTTCTTTAAGTATGGATACCTTGATGTTGTCATCAATTTCATTGGTGGGATTGATTAGAACGTCTTCAGAAATTTGGAAGATGTTTTTTCCATACTCTTCAAGGATACGTTCTTCATTTAATTGATAGTCAATGAAGTAATGTAAGGTTTCCAATTCCAAAGGAATACTGATTTTTGGTTGAGGATCAAAGTTCATTGAAGGGATATTATTGTTAATGTTTCTCATGGGGGTTAAGGGAGTGTTTGCTTCTGATTTTTCATTATATAGGCTTATTTTATTGTTACTAACTTTTAATTCATGTTGAGTTATTTTATCTGTGGGGCTTCTTTCAACAAAGGTACACTCGATGTTACCACTATCATTATTGCTTGTATTAGTATTTGTTTTATTTATCTTATTGTCTTTAGTTTCTATAACCTCATCTTTTTTGGCTAAATTGTTTGTTATACTATTAGGTGGACCTTCTGCTCTTTTTATTTAATCTTTTCCTGATTCAGTTAAGCCAAATATTTTATCCATTTCATCGACAACTTTAAGGAAGGTGTTGTCAACAAAGGAATTTACCTGTATGTTATTAAGTTCTAGTTCTACAAAATCTTTAACTACTTCTACCTGGTTTTTGATTAATAATAAATAATTTTTATATTCGTCCATACCAATGTCTTTTTCAGAGTTATTACAAATGATTGTATTAAGAAAATCAAAGCTAAAATTAGGGAGGAGTGTTTTTGATTGATTGTTTGTTGGGGAAGATGCAGTGTTTGGACTCTTATGCAGAGTTAGTTTATTTTGGTTTGTGCTTTTTGATGAGATTGTATTAGCTAGGAGAGAATAGCGATCTGGAGAAGCAACATTCTCGCTATCCGAATTAGGTCTAGGAATTTTATTCATTTCATTATCGAGCAACTTGGAAGCCAAATCTTTATCAGAACTATAATTTCCTATAATAAAACAACCCATGTCTGGATTAAGCTTGATCTCTAGAGCTGGTTGGGGGGTAGAGGGAGAATTCAATTTCCTTAGAGGAGTTGATGAGAAAAATCTAGGTTCAATTTTAATTTTTCCATGAGCGGTAGAGAGGATAATGGGTTCGAGCCTATTTATAGAATTATCCAACTGTATAGCAACTTTAATATCTGAGCTATCAAGATAGTTTGAATCTAATTCTACAAATTTACCAAATTTGTTGGCAATGCTAATTATAATTGTGCTATGTATTATTTCTAGTGATAAGTTAGGAAGGAGGATCCATTTGATAACCTCTAAATTATTAACACAAGTAGGGTCGAATTTTGGGCACCATTCAATGAACAAAAAACCATAGGAGTTAAAATCCGGGCATATGCCCTCGAGAAACATCTCTTTTATTTCTAAATCTAAATAGTCAATAAATAAAAATTTGTTATGCAAAGTAGAAATTTTAACCTTTCCCATGAATTGAGACTTAAACCACATTGGAATTTTGAGATTAGAGACTCCACTACCTAACCATTAAGCATATACTCCATGTTTTTTACAGTAGGATTCCATTCCTTTCTCATAAATAGGGTCAATTTTTAGGACATTACATTCTATTTTGTGTGATTAGGGAGTAGAACTAGGGTTTTGGATTCTAGCCTGATCATTTCTCTTAAGGGTGGTATTATTAGGAGCAAGCAAAATGGGGGCTTTAAATGTGTCATGTTCATTCCCTAAATCATCCATAGGATTTATCTATGGGGGGAAAATATAGGGGGTATGCGGGGGTTTGATGAGGGAATAGGAAAATCCATCAGCTTAGATCGAAAAACCCTACTAACCCAAATGGGGGATGAGGGGTGTGGATTATAATTAGGGTTTTTGGTTTTTGGTGCACAAGGAGGTTTGAAATATGGGCCTTTTTCTGGTTTGGGTAAAGATGAGTAGGAGAAATGCCCATAGATAGAGTGTCTTCTATGCGGAGGATTATACCTATTTAGATTGCACGGAGAGACTAGAGGAGGGAGTAAACCAGATGACATAACAAAATTTTAAAGGGTTTAAGGGGGAGCCATACCTATTTCATGGGGTAATCTCCTATGTTGTTGAGAATAGGGCACATATTTTGTGGGCTGAAAACCATCTTGGTTGGTCCTAAGAACAACATATTGGTTAGAAATCTCAAATGGTAGATTGTAGGAAGTCATACCTGGTTGGGGAGGCCGAGCATATGTCCATTTATGAGATACCACCTTAGTCCACCCATCATTTTTTTGTTGGAATGGTGCGGTTGGGGCAGAGAGAGGTATCAAATAAACATGTGGGTAGGAGAAGCCATGATAATACCCCATATGATCTGTAGAAGCTTGAGAAATCTTCAAGTAGCGAGCATGGAGATTCCTCTAGAGGGTGGAATGAAGACTGTTTGAAGAGTTACAGATCGCATATTTGGTCACATTGAAGAACAAAATCTAATTTTGGATACTTTTGACGCTGTGAAATTTGAGCAAAAGCCTACAATTTTTTGTTCAAGTAAGAGCCATTATACAACATATATATTTCCCTTGTGTATATATTAAATAATATTTTTCAATAAAAATAAAGCAATGACTTCAAAATGATTAGGAAAAGAAAACAACAATAAAAGAGATGTTTTTTTTACTACAAATTTAGAAATGTAAAGAAGAGGAAGTTTGAGACATATATACAATGAATATATTCCTTAAAGTTGCAATAAAGAAAAATAAACAAAATATGGAGAATAATTTGTCAAAATACCTCTCTCAGATGCTCCAAGCACAATGGTGGACCTATTTTTTTGATTTGTGGATCCTTGTGAAACTTGATCTCCAAATGCTCATTAAACCTATAAGCTCAAAAACTCAAAAACACACTGAAACCCACATTAGAATGTTAATTTGACCTATGAAGTGGGTCCCACTGGGTGTTCCAGAATATAGTATGCAAAAATGTAAATAAAGAACAAGTATTAAGCAAACTAACGCCTATTCTAACATTATCACATATACCTCAAATATGAAAGATACAAAGATAACATGCATACAAATGAATGGAATAAGGATGAGAAACAAATCTACTCTACTCAAAATAACACATACAAACCTCCCAAAATGAAGAAATGTTTTTGAAATTTGTTGATATATGGAATTTGGATGCTCTCAAATCCAACAAAACGACAATGTGTTGAAGATTCTTGTTGAAGTGAGAAGGAAATCTCTCAATTTATAGGATTTTGAGGGAAATGAAAGGTTGGGAATAAACGTTGGATGAAGGGCTAGGATTGTATAGGATCAATGATGTGGCCATGAGGTGGATGCCAAGTGGACTTAGGGTTTGACCAATCAAAGGAGGAGAGTTGTTCATACATGTGTGAGAAACCATTGATAGTGATGGGTCAATGACAAGGTGTAAGAGAGTTAGAAGACCAAGGTATCTCACACATGTGTGAGAAAATTTGGTTCACATGTGAAGGGGAACAAAGGTGTAAGGGTGTGTAAGATGTGTAAGGTTTTGTAAGAGAGTGTAAGGCTTTGTAAGAGATGTGTAAGAGAGTGTGTAAGAGTCACATGTGACTTGGGTTTGCTAATCCATTGATTAGAATTGTGCAAATGATTAGGGAGTGATTAGGTGGGAGATTAGGATTAATTAATGAGAAAGTGGGTTGGTTTGGTTAGAAGGATGAGTTAGGTTAGGGAAGTGAGATTAGGTGAGGGTTAAAGCTAGGAGCCATGTTCTCAAATAGAATTAAATGCAATATTTAATTCCAAGTGGGAGAAAAGGGATTAATGAAATAAATAAAGTCATTTACTTAATCAAGTGGAGGGTTAAGATGCAAGTGGGAATGAGATAGGATAAGCTAGGTTAGTTTAACTAATTTAGGAATTAATTAAACTTTAAGGAAATGAGATAGAATAGGACTAAATAAATGTAAATATATTTAATGAAGAGTAAGGAGTTGAAGGGGATTATTAATTAAATAAATGTAAATTTATTTAATTAAAGGTAGGACAAAGGATTATTAAATAAATAATAAATATCTATTTAATTGGCTAGGATAAGGGTAATGGACAAATTTTGGTGTCTACAATTATAAAGGAAGTAGTTATAGTTTACATCTATATCTCAATGTTTGATTTATTTAGCTCTATACTAATAATTTAATCAATAACCCTTTATTTGAAATTAAGAGAGGCATTATTAAGGTATTAATAGATTTTTAGGTTTCTATATAAACTTATAATTTCTTTACCAAACTTAGGAAATTGAATTGTTTATTGAAATTGTGCAACAATTTTAGCCACATGGAATAAGAACTTATAATATT
The DNA here is from genome assembly GCA_018584345.1 of Thuja plicata. Taxonomy (NCBI): domain Eukaryota; kingdom Viridiplantae; phylum Streptophyta; class Pinopsida; order Cupressales; family Cupressaceae; genus Thuja; species Thuja plicata. The sequence continues at coordinate 1,319,389 of MU228410.1, read as the reverse complement.
TCTATTTATTTCTTGGTTAGAGTCCCCTAATGCCATTTCAATTGACATAGTACCCAATGTCATCTTAACAGAAGTGTCCTACACAAATGAAAGTACTTGGATTACTCTACTAAATGTAAGAAATTTGATTGTTGACTGAAAATACCTAACAAATGTCAAGTAGATGGAATTTAAGCAGTTGTGCAACATGTTTAAGGAGATGTACTATGAGTTTAAAATAATTTTATTTTCTATTAGGTCAGAGCCCATAGATGTGATTTCCTTCAGAATAATTGTCAGAATTAAGACAACACACAACTAAGAGGGGGATGGTGAATCAGTTGTGTCCCAAAACTTTAAACTTTAACCAACTTATAAAATTAATTCTCAGATTTGAATGATAAACATGAATGCAATATCATAACAAATTAATCAACACATAACACCAAGATTTTTGACATGGAAACTTGGTCAAGGGAAAAAAAATGATGGGGATCAAAACCACAAGATGAATGTACTCTATTAAAAGCACTATAACCTATTAGGATTATTACAAAGGGGAATGCACATATATTTAGGTACACTTCCTAGAGCTTTCTATTAAAATACAACAAGGGCTTCAACCCAAAGAAGGATCACTACCTTATAACAATCTCTGATTGCAATTCACAATGGACAACAGTCCATTGCTCACGAGCTAACATATATAAACTTTGATATTCCAATACAATTCCAATGAAGTGCATGAAATCTCTAACTCAATTGCAGATTCTAGTCATACCTCTTCACACTCACTCTTCCATACTACACGTACTTATTTTTGCATTCATAAATTATTACATCTTTTATATATTACTTCAACTTTATTTCAACTAGGTCAGTTAGGGACCTAATTACAAAATATTAATTCATTACAAATCAATACTCAATGTGATCCATTTATGTCAGCTAAGATATAACAATGATCAATAACAACATCCTTGAACATGCTCTAGATCCATAGATCACACCACAATCCTTCGAAACACACTAGATTATCAAGTCAACCAAGAATAATAAGAACATCAACACGCCACATGAAAATCACCAAATCTGATCACATAGCCCAATGCAATCCAACAACACAAATAAGACACGATATAGAAATATTAGAAAGAAAATGAAATTCCATGACATCAACAAGAACAAGTTTATCTCATAATTCATAATTGTCTCTGCATTGTTCATCATGAATACAAAACTACATCCTTTGTCATACAAGAAAGATAACTTTCCAATATCCAAATTACTAACTACTCAAGTTGAGGACACACATCCATGTCCTAAACTTACCACTAGGTTAGCAACCAAGAATATTGCATAACTGATCCACACCGATCCAATGACTACAACATTGTCTCTTTCTCAACATCCAAAATACTAGTCTATGATAAATCCTTCATAGTCACTCAAATCATCATGTGACCCTCTATAAGTTGACATAGATCAACTACAGACATCAATGAAACCATTTGTACCTTCACAACATCTGATATTCAATTCAGTAGCCATATCAAAGTAATCTTCTCATTGAACATCTCAGGAAAACACAAGAATATTATCATCAATAGTAGGAATATGTTGACATCAATGTTAGCACATATATACACAATATCTAACAATCTCCCAAAAATCTCCCACTTTGGAATTGATGGAAATATATGATGTGAAAAACCAAATCAATGCACAAAGAAACCATATCAACAACACTAGACCAAAAATATCCACAATATATATTTAAAATTCTCTCTAACAAACCTTCTCAATCAATAAAAAAACTCTCCCTCTAATACATGACTTATCTCCCTATATACATATTCTTTTTTTCACATAACTATCTCTCCCCCTTTGACATCAATGACAAAGGAACATATATGCACTAAGTCATAGAAGAAAAAATTAAACATCTGGCTTATCAAGATAACTACTCCCCCTGAGTGATAGCTACCAAAAACATCAATCTAGAATAATGGTGACCTTTGTATGTACATTGGAATAATAAAAATTAATGCATCTCTAGCTCTGATTAGGAGGGGCAACTACCCCAAGCTTACCTCAGAGATACTCAAAAGTATCCTTTGGCAAGGGCTTCGTGAAGATATCTGCAATTTTCTCTTTTGTAGATACATATTATAATTTGACTTCTTTCTCACTAACCTTGTCTCTTAAGAAATGATATTCGATAGATATATGAATTGTCTTTAAATGTAATACATGGTTCTTTGAAATATTGATAGCACTTGAATTATCACAATAGATATCAATTAGCTCATCAATAATTACTCTGATATCTTTCAACATTTACTTCATCCAAAGCATTTTTGTACAATTAACGACAACATATTCAACTTCAATAGAAGATTGTGAAATACAATTTTTATTTTTACTTTCCCATGGAACTAACCTTTTTCCCAAGAAGAACACTCCACCACTTGTGATTTTTCTGTCATTCACATTACCTACCCAATCCACATAAATATAACCATTCAATGTAAAATCATCATCCTTTTCATACCATAATCCATAATCAACTGTCCCTTTCAAATATTTGGATATCCTTTTAACAAAAAAAAACATGTGATTCCTTCGGTTTTGCTTGAAATCTTACAAAAATACAAACATCATTCATAATATTAGGTCTAGTTTGTGCAAGTACAATAAGCCACCGATTATTGATCTGCATCTTGTGTGATTTTCTTTAGGTGAATCATCATCCTTTGTCAATTTGCAACCAGTAATCATAGGACTACCAATAGGTTTTGAATCATCCATACCAAATTTCTTCAATAATTATTCTACATACTTAGATTGAGATATGAAAATACCATTATCAAATTATTTAATTTTTAGACCAAGAAAAAAATTCATCTCACCTATCATGGACATCTCAAATTCTTTCTGTATTTTAACATCAGAAAATTCCCCACTCAACTTGTCATTTCCACCAAAAGTAATATCATCCACAAAGACTTAAAATATCAAAATATTATCGTGATAAACTGTGAATTATATGTTTCTATCAACAATACCTTTAACAAAACCAAGTCTCAATAAATATTTATCTAACATTGCATACCATGATCTAGGTGCTTGTTTCAATCCATATAATGCTTTCTTCAATATGCAAACCATGTCATCTTCATTGGTAAAAGGAAAACCATCATGCTTCTCAATGTAGACTTTCTCTTCTAATTCTCCATTAAAAAATGTAGACTTAACATCCATCTGATATATCTTAAAATCTTTGTAAGTAGCATATGAAAGAAAAATCCTAACAAATTAATTTCTAGAAACAAGAGAAAAGGTATCCTCAAGATCAATACCTTCCATCTGTGAGTATCCCTTGCAAACAAGTCTGGCTTTGTTCTGAACCACTTCACCTTCTTCATTTAATTTGTTTCTAAATACCTATTTAGTACTGATAATATTTCTTCGCTCTGCAATGTCTCTCTAGAGTGGGGTTCACAGAGCAGACATTTGCCTCTTTATTCCACGTTCTTCACAAAAAGTGTTAAACTTAGCATATGTAAATTGTCCACCTTTGTCTGATCTCAAACATTTAACCTTCAAACCTGTCTCAGTCTCAACCATAGCTTTGCAAATATTGAATTCATCAAAGTATTTAGATTTCTCTTTCAAAAATGTAACCCACATAATTTTAGAATAATAATCAATAAATAAAATGAAATACTATCCCCATAATATCTTCTACTTCTTGCAGGACCACATAAGTCAGTATGCACAATCTCTAGCAACCCACTTAAAGAATAATTATTTCTCTTGAAAGTAGATTTAGTTAGCTTAGGTATGTTGACATTCCTTACACATCACAATAGCAAGATTCAGCAGTTTGATATATCTCTAACTTCTCTTTTAGTGCTTATCTTTACAATGTTATAAAAGTTTACATGACAAAATCTCTTGTGCCACAACCAATTTTCATCAATCTTCGTAATCATGCATCTATTCTTAGAATTATTCAAATGAAATACATTACCTTTAGTAATTTTTCCTAAGGCAATCTCAATTCCAGAGCTTCCAATAATTTTGCACATCCCATCCTTGAATTGTAAACTTTGTAACCTTTATCAACTAGCTGTCCAACACTCAAAACATTATACTTCAAAACTTCAACATATAGAAAATCATCAATGTTATTATTAAAATCAAGAGTAATGGAACCTCTACCTTTGATCATACAAGGAGTGTCATCAAAGAATCTAACAACACCACCATCATACTTTTTCAACTTAAATTTTTATTTTTTTTTGTCTCTGGTCATGTGCTATGAAAAACCACTGTCAATAACTCATTCATCCTTATCTATATGTGAAACCAAGGTTTTTTCCTCATTCAATAAACTAGGATTTTCTTCTTTGATAGCTATAAACACAATATCATCTTCACTCTTTTTGGATTCATCATCAGTTACACCTTCATCAAACACATAATAACACTTCTTTTGATATTTAGACTTGAATTTATTAGGCTTGTACTTAGTTTCTTTATTCGTACATCTTGAAGCAATATGGCCAATTTTAATGCATGAAAAACATTTCAAAGGTAATTTTCCTTGATACTTACCAGATCCCTTAGGTAGTCTCTTTGCAATTAGGGCTTCAAGCTCTTCAAGATTTCTTTCTTCTTCTTTAATTTCTTCTCATTCCTTAGCATATCAAGATACATACTTAGATTAACTTTCTCCAGGGTTACATAGATTTTCTTATCCTTAGAAATAATATCTTTAAATGTATATTCAAATTTTGGAAGACTATCTCCTAATTATCTCATTTCAAAATTAGATAACTTACCAATCAATGTATCTCTTGTTACCAGTGCCACAATTCTGATTTATTCAATAGAAACAAATTTATGATTGTAAGCATGAGGCAAGGATCTTAGGATTTTAAAAACAATTTCATCTTCATCCAATATTCCACCAGCGCATCTGATTCTATAAACAAGTTTAGTGACCTTCTACACATATGAAGTAATATTTTCATCTTTGCTCATCTTCAATGCTTCATATTTACCTTTCAATCTTTGCAACTTGGATTTCTTCACACATGCATCTACTTCCTGTTATGTCTCTAATTTTATCCATATGTGATGTGTAGTTTCTAATTCCATAACATTTGTATATTGTGCATCTGATAAAGCACTCAACAAGGCTTTTTTTTTCTCTTACATTATACTCAGATTGTTTCTTCTCATTGGGAGTCACAGTCGAGAGATCAATAGGAGGAGTGTAAGACTTTTTTGTGATATCCCAATACTTTTCACCAATACATCTCAAGTTTGTAATGATCTGAACCCTTCATATAGCATAACTAGTACCTTCAAATCTTAGACTTTCCTTTTTAAAGGTTGCCATTAGGATCTCCTCAAGCGGTCAAGATTCCAAAAGAGGACTCTAACTCTGATACCAATTGTTATAATTAAGGAAACACACACAACTGAATGGGAGGGGGGTGAATCAGTTGTGTCCCAAAACTTCAAACACTAACCAGCTTACAAACTTAATTCTTAGATCTGAATGATAAACATGAATGCAAGATCATAACACATTAATCAACATGTATATCACCAATATTTTTGACATAGAAACCTGGTTAAGGGAAAAACTATGGTGGGGATCCATGAGGTCTTCATTGAAGGGGAAATAAAATACCATGTGCATTCATATTGGGGGTTTTCAAATGGGAAAAATGGGGGCACCATATTGCCTAAATAGGGGGGAGGGGGTTATATTGGGGTCAGGGGTGGGAGCTTATATAGGAAAATAGGTGTGGGGGTTATTGGGTGGGTATTGAAGGGGGTGACAAAAATAATTTTTGGGCAATAATTTTTGAAAATAGGGGGATTCTTTAGTATGTCACGAATGCACATGCTATGATTAAAGTTAACTAAGTGAAGCCCCCGTGTGGGGATCAAACCCACAAGATGAATGTACTTTGTTAAAATAACTATACCCTGTTAGGAGTATTACAAAGGGGAATACACATGCATCCAGACACACTTCCTAGAGCTCACTGCTCAAATACAACAAGGAATTCAACCCAAAGAAGGCTCACTACCTTACAATAATCTTTGATTACAATTCATAATGGACAATAGTCCATAACTCATGAACTGACATATATCATCTCTGATATGCCAATACAATTCCAATAAAGGACCATACCTCTTCACACTCACTCTTCCATACTAATCACACTTATTTTTGCATTCACAAATGATTACATCTTTTTTATATTACATCAAATTTATTTCAACTAGGTCGGCCAGGGACCCAATTACAAAATATTAATTCATTACAACTCAATACACAATGTGATCCATTAAATTTTTTCTAAGACATAGAAATGATCAATAACAACATTCTTGAACACACTCCAGATCTATAGATCATGCCATGATCCTTTGCAACACGCTACATCATCAAGTCGGCCAAGAATAATAAGAACAACAACATGCCACATGAAAATCACAAAATCCGATCACATAACCCAATGCAATCCAAAAACAAAAATAAGACACAATATAGAAACATGAGTAAGCAACATGAAATACCATGACATCAACAGGAACAAATCTGTCTCAAAATTCATATATATCTCTGCATTGTTCATCAAAAATACCAAACTACAACCTCTATCATATAAGAAAGATAAATTTATAGCTTCCAAATGATGAACAACTCAAGTTGAGGACATACATCCATGTCTAAACTTACCACTAAGTTAGAAACCAGGAGTATTTCATAACCGATCCAATAAATACAAAATTATCTCTTCTTGAACGACCAAAATACTAGTCTGAGATAAATCCTTCATAACTCACTCAAATAATCATGCAAACCTCTGTAAGTTGACATAGATCAACTAAAGACATCAACGAAACCATCTATACCTTCATAGCATCTGATATTCAATACAGTAGCTATATCAAAATAATATTCTCACTAAACATCTCAAGAATACACATGAACACTATCATCAATAGTAGGAATATGTTGACATCAATGAAAAAATATCAATGTAAACGTATATTCACACAATTTCCAATAATATCTCAACAATACCACCTACCATTGTCTTTACAAAATTATCTAGTACAAATGCAATCAGTTAGAATTACTTTTGTAAATGTAACGAATTCTATACTTCACTAAAAATCTCTAACAAATATCAAGTAGATAGAATTTGTCAACTATTTCAAGAACCATAACAAGTATAATTCTCCCATCATGTATCTATGGTCATAAATTTGTTCACAATAATAAGATATATTTTTCACTTGACAATGTCAATACATTATGAATTATTTATAACTCAAAACACAACACACATCAAAGCCTAATATCAAGACAATTTTACTCAAAGAGCTTACTCATGTCTTCAAAAGAACCAATAACACTATAGGATTCCCCCAAATGCAATGCTTGAAAACTAACATATATGCAAAAATTTCAAAAATCAAATTATTTTTATAGTAGATAATGAAATTGTACAAGAAATTGAATGGTTAACACTGACAAGAAAAAATTGAGCAGTTATCTTACCTTTATCAACTTTGAAATCTCAATGCAAGATGATTTGGATAGTGCTAGAAATGACACATGCAATGAGATCAAGTCACTAGTACATTTGGGCCTCATTTTCGACCTTCATATTTTACCAAAGGCCATTTTGGCTTGTGATGTTCACTTTTTTTGTTTATGTCCCGAAAAGGTCAAAATTTTGACTTTAGTTAAGTTTATTGTAAAAATTTTGACCAAATCAGGATATAAACGAAAAAAAAAAAAGAAGAAAAGTGATCAAACTCACTTCAGTTTGTCTTAGCTAGATCGCAGGTAGGAGGAAGGGCTTCATGAGAATTGTGCATCATCTGAATACTGGAAGGGCTTCATGAGCTTTGTGGATCATCCTAATACTAGTATGTTTCCTTAAAAACTCTAGAGGACACGACATTACATTCTCAGTGTTAGGGTTTTCTAGCTAGATTTGTAATCCAATTTTATCTACCAACTATTTTAAAATTGAGGGGTTTATTTTTATTTATGTTTATGTTTTCATGCGTGAACCAACTTGCCTCCATGCACTACTGTGTTTTCTCATAATAGAAGTCAGAGACCTGAGACTAAGTAAGAAAACATATCGACAACCAGCTTCATTTTCCAAAATCTAAAGGTAATTCTTGTTTTACATTGCATACAGTTTCTGAGATCTTTTCTATTAGTTGAAATTGATTTGATTATTTATGTATAGCTTGAAAAAAATTTCATCAGTCGAATTCATATAGTGAAATTTGAAAATATTTCAAGTTATTACCATAGACTAAATTTATAGTAAATGGAAAGAAATCTAAGGTGAAGAGTTTTTTTTTAAAAATGATTTACAATTCTTAGGTTAAAGTTGTTTCTTATGTAATTCTACTGTACAAGATTGTTTCTAGGGTTATATGTTTGATTTTCTGGGCTAGTTTTTTAACCGTTAACACATAGTCTTTGTTCCTGCATAGAATTTCCACTTAGTATCATTTTCTATTACCATATTTGAATGATTTAAATCCTATAATGTAATTGTGGGTGGAAAGGTTCTAAGAATCTTTGATTTTGTGTGATATAAATCCATAAACTAGAATTTTTGAACAAAATGTCAATGCAACATATCCAAGTGTTGATATTGACATATTTATAAAGACAATCTCTAGCCACAAGCTAAGTAATTCAAAACCTCAAGATTTACAAGCCACGTTTTCAAATCCTATCCATAGCTATCTATTTGAAAAAAAATAAAATAATAAATTCAAACCCCAAGGTGTTTTTAAGATCTTGTTCTAGTGAGGTTCAGTGGCTAACTCATATGTTTATTGTGATGACAAAGCTCAGAGACTCACCTGAAGCCAGGTCCAACAATTTTGAATATGATCTAGACACCATTTAGTTGCAAGAGTAAATATACCAAATGCTTTAACTAACCATGCCAATTTGAGACAACTAAGTTTCTTCCATAAATTGCTAGATTCTAGAACATGCTGATGATTTAGACTGGAAATGGGAATGTATTAAGGTCATGGAGAAATAGAAAATCCAATTCCTATGGCACAAATCCAATAATATCACAATATCTTCAAGTATGTGAAATCTCTAGGCCATGTCTTCAAGTATGTGAAATATGAGGCTTGAAACAGTTCACCTGTCAACAATTTAATCATCAAAACATCCAAATGAGAGTCTTCTAAACACATAAATTTTCATATTCCTGAATATCAAAACCTTTTACACCTTAGAACATTTAAGTACATTTTTAGAAAATTTAAGTACATCTATTGAACACAGAAAACTTATTGCTAATGCAGATATTCATACACCTTGAATGGGTACATACTTTGAGATTTTTACATTTGAGAACTTTTGAGCTTGAATCGAGTCATATAAAACAACAACTGTATACATTATTAGCACAAACCCTTAAAAATTGTTTTCTAAATGCTTTGAATATTTACAGCTTTGAGACAACTAATTTCACTAATAATATAATGTCAAAGAACTATAGAAATAATATTCTAAACATAATGAAATATTCAAAGGAGTATAAGTTTTATATTTTAGGGAGTATGTGTCTCTCACTTTCCTTTTTTTATCTACAAGTATAGCTCCTGCAGACTTTGATTATCAAAACAGTTTTGGTCATGCAATTTTCATGAGAAGACACTAGATGTTACTATGTAAGAGTCAATAAATTCTACCTAAGTTGTAGGGAGATTAGTTTTGGTTTGTCAAAGAAGTCACTTGCCATGGTCAAGAGAAAAATATAAATTGCAAAGCAAAAGGGACATTCCAATGTACTTATACTGGAAAAGATAAAAGCATAGCCCCCACCACCCCCGCCTGCAAATTAAATATATTAATAAAATCATATTGAATCTTGTACTGAGATAGATAGTGATATATTAGAGGTTACATAAAACAATCAGCAGACATTCAATGTTGATCAACCAAACAGTAGTAAATCAATGTAGAGCTATACAGGCTGCAATTAGTCCTCTCCCTCAGAAAGAACAGTGTAAAGATTCACCTCAGTTCATCTCTATAGAAAGTACTTCCAACTCAATTGCAAATGGTGAAACAACATAATTGGAAACAATACTGTAGGTGATTACAACCCTGCCATTATTATTGTAAATCTTCATTTGAAGAAGGATCTTAAAAGAGAAACTAACAATGGATATGGGTACAACGATTCATCCTACAACTCTATTTTCTTACTTATCTCAGTAGAGTTTGAATGGGAACCCAATAATATGGAAAATGAAATGGTGTTGCTTATGTCAATGTTTGACCCTACTCATTCCCAATAATGTGGATTCTCTGATAGAGTGCGAGGTATATGATGTCCCCGTTAAGTTTCATTTTCTCAAGGATAAAATCAGGTCTGAAAAAATGGATTAGGTGACCAATAGATCTGGTTCCCTTAGAAATACAATGTAAACACAATTTTGTGCAGTAAGAATAAATCCTTGTAATACGACATGGTCTGAAACTAGCAATCAAATGAAGGTTTTGGTCTTCAAATGATTTTTAGGGAGTACTTGCAAGTTTATTCCACCAGCATTTTGTTACAAAAATCTTCAACATGTGCACAAATGAGCCCCAACACCTTTTATAGATTTTTTGGAGAGAATTTGCAATTCAAAATTATAATATTTTTTCCCCTCAAAATTGTCATTTTGAAATAATAATAAGGTTTCATACACAAAGCCACCTTTAACTAGGTGTGCAACTTTTAATACATTTCATTACCTCTCCAACGAGCTAGTACACTAAGTAGTCTGTTTATGATTTCTCAAGATTAGATCACATTAGTGAAATAGTAATTAGTTATTTAATAACTCATCCAACTTGTGGAAAGCACTGAAACTGAATTGGAATCAAACTTTGATCACACTTGGATGCTACTAAAGATGTAGGATGATGATTGGAGCCAATTTCATCCCATAAAATGTCTTTTAGTGCAGCTATGCCATAAGTATGGTCAAGTGCCCCATAAATAGAATTGCATATACCATTTTTTCACACTAGCCTGTTCATATCTAAATTTATCAATTTGATGCTTAAGAACACCTTTGAAGATATCACTAATTTGATGCTTAAGAACACCTTTGA
>MU228410.1:1282279-1301494 GCA_018584345.1 Thuja plicata | reverse complement strand
ATAAAATATTGGAAGAGAAAAATTCCCCAGCTTATGTGTGAAATGCAAAAGTGTCTACCTCCAACTTTTTTCAATGCTCAAGAACACTACCTCATACATCAAGTTGAAGAGATTGAATTGTGTGGACTTGTACAAACTAGGTCAATGTGGATGAATGAGAGGCACTTGAAATTTATGAAGGGCTTGGTTTGACAAAGAGCACGTCCTGAGGGTTCTATTGTGGAGGGATATATGGTATACCAAACCATGGTTTACATTAGTGAATATCTTCCCAAGTTTGTAGAAAATATCCATGTAGATCGCATTTGGGATCCCAACTCTATTAACAAATTTGAAGGGGAGTACTTCATGGAGAAAGGTAGATTAAGGAAATTGAGAGGTAATTATATGATGTTATTGTAGTTTATTAATTCTTATAAATCTTCAATATAATTTGTTTCTAAGAAGATTATTTGTTTTCTTTACAGTTGGTCGTGAGTGGGATGCACTACATTTGTATATTGCAAACAAGCTTGAGTGGATGACGGAATGGATTCAACAATCTCAAGAAAATGGTCGCTCATTAACATGGGATGGTGTTGCATCATTGGTTAAAGAAGCTCATCGTAATGGAGATCCCAATGTTACGCCAATGGTACTTGATCTAGCATATGGTTTAAGAGGTAGAAAGGTATGTATAAGTTTACTAACCATGACCCATAGGTTTAATATCAACTCACAGATCAATGCAAATAATCTTGACATGTTTGAATAATTGCAGATCAAACACCACAAAGCTATGTACTACCATGGCCATAAATTTTGCATTAAAAAGTTAGACGACACAAAGACAACTTGTGATTCTAGGATAAGTGAAGTCTTCGAGGTCACTAATATTTCATCTATAAATGACATACATCCTCAACAATCTGAAAATCAATACTATGGCATTTTGGATGATATACTTGAGTGCGACTTTAATTCATTCAAATTAGTTCTATTTTTTGTCAAATGGTACAGGCTACGACTCCATCAAAATAATCTTGATAGGACTGTTATTGAACATGATATTGGATTTACAATGATTAATACAAGGTCATTTGAGCTAGTTGGAGATGAGCCCTATGTTCTTCCAAGACAATGTGAGCTATTGTTTTACTTTTGCATTCCACATAAATCAGGTTAGTCATTTTTTGTTAGACATGATCCAAGAGGAAGGTTGGTAAAGTATGTTAGAATAACTGAGAGGGAGGTGAATCAGTGGCCTCAAAAATTAATCCTTAAATCAACCCAAAAACTTATTACAACATTTATAATCCTCTAGTTATATTCAGTCCTACAAGATGATTGCCTTGAAATACTTATATCAAATTACTACTTGTCGGAATGCTTTGTAAAACCTTCTACTGTATGTTTACCAATAAGCAGTCTGTCTATTTACTGAAATACAGTAAATAACTAGTGTATACCGATCAATCTAGATTTACTTATGTGAAATGAAAAACAATAAAGTAATGACTCATAAACACATGACACATGGATTTTTAACGTGGAAACCCTGTTAAGGGAAAACCACTGGGACCGATAACCCAAATTTTCACTCTTCTGAAGTGAGCTTGGTTAAGAGCCAACCCTGTTAAAGGTTACAAACACACTGTTAGGTGTGACCTTGCTAGAGGATTTAAATGAATAGTTTGTCACTTAGTATCTGGCATCTAATGCTACCATCCTTGATCAAACACTCACTTGGCATGTCAATAGGTATCGGGCATATCCAATGCTACTTTGTATGATCAAACTTTTTGATACTCCTTGGGATGTATCTCAATTAGAAAAGACTTTTAAGTCCTTCTTGGTTAAGAGACTTGATGCTTCAATGGTTAAACTGAAACAGTAAATTGATCTATTCACATATACAACTTGAATTGTAGATTTTTAGATCTATTGTAAGTGCATTACCTTTCTGATCAATGTTATCAATTCAATACCTTTGATCCACACTATTCTACTTTGTGGTGTTGTATCATTGTTCATCGGTGTCTACATAATTTAGCTCTTTCCTCAGCTTGATTTATTAGGTCTGAATGAAGGCTTTCTTCTCCTTCAGAATCTCTTCAGAATCTATTCTCTTGTCACTCTCCTTATTCACACTGAATAATCTTGTCTCTTATATAGACATGATTTCACCATTTCTTGGATTTCTTGATCTTGGTGTGATCCACAATTCTCGCCAATTAGATTTAAAGAAAAACTCTTATTTAATCTTGTAGAGATCTTCTTGCCAACTGGACAAAGAAACTTTAAATCCTTTATTTATCTCTGACTTTATCTTGTCGATTAAAACAATGATAAGTACCAGTTAAGTCTATTTTTAGCTCTTGAGAGCTAAGCCTTTTGTCATTTCTGAACTCTTTGTTCTATCGATCAATACTTTAGTTAGTCGTCGGTGACAACTGAATGTTCCATCGGTGAGACTTCAGTTGTCTTTGGGATCTCCGTCCGTCAGAAAACACTATAATTTTGTCCGTCGGGTTACACTGTGCTTTTCTCGTCGGGTAACACTGTGACTTTGCTTCATCGATAATGTTGTGCTTTTTCTCATCGGATAACACTGTGAATTTGTTCTCATTGGTTTACTCTGTCTGTCAGTGTGCACTCCGTCGGTGTATACAGTCACTTTGTGAATACTTAACTTTTATGCATTATTGATAGCATAGTCTTTGATTCATTGGTTCTTTGAAGTCTTTAGTAGTATGTATATGACCATACTGATTATATCAATTTGACATCAATGAAAATACAATACATTAACTGATTTAATATTTTGGATTTCTGTGTCTTGGTGATTATCAACTTAACATCTTCAAACATTCAATCAGTTATAGTTCATCAATCTCTCCCTTTGGCATTGATGGTAACACACTACATTATCACACTATATTATCACTAATACAATATGAAATATAACAGTTGAAGTTCATCAAACTACCAATCTTATGTACTATAATTGATACAAATATATGGTCCTTGGTAAGCTCACATAGCTTAGATTTGATTCTTGCAGCTCTTTCTGTCTTCAATCCCTTAACTAGATAGATGTAGAATATTTCTTCTTCTGATTTGATGTGTTCTCTTCTTGTGTCAAACACTCTTCCTTTGAATGTTCTTTTCTTTTGATGTCTCTTTTCTCTCTTGACAACAATCTCTCCCTTTGTATGTACTCTCCCTTTCTGGTTACATCTCTCCCTTTGGATAATGTGATAATGGCTATAATCTCTCCCTTTGACAAAAATGCCAAACAAATATTTGACAATAATGCCAAACAATCCTTCTTATCCATAATATACTCCTTGAATTTCCCAATCCATCAGAAATATAACAACTTTGTTTCTTGGAGTAGATAAATACCTTGTTGTGTACAGATGTATCTTTGAAGTCCATCTCTTTCTTGCATCAACATGAATGATATTCTGATAATATGTAGGTTGATGTAGCCTTCTAGTCATCTTATTGACCAGTAGACAAGGGTCTAACCCCTAGTCTCTTTCTCAAGTACTCAAATGTATCCTTGGGTAGTGGCTTGGTGAAGATATCAGCTAATTGTTCCTTTGATTGCACATACTCAAGTATCACCTCCTTTGCTTGAACTTGGTCTCTCAAATAATGATACTTGATAGCAATATGCTTTGTCTTAGCATGCATGAATGGATTCTTGGAAATGTTTATTGCACTAGTATTGTCACAATAGATAATTACTGGTTCAAGAATTTTCATATGCATACCTTCCAGTAACTGTTTGATCCATGCAATATTTGAGCAATTTGCAGCAGCAGCAACATACTCTACTTCTGCAGTAGACTGAGAGATGCATCCTTACTTCTTGTTGATCCATGTGACAAGTTTGTGACCCATAAATAATGTTCCTCCAGTTGTGCTCTTTCGGTCATCAATGTTTTCATCCCAAACAACGTCAGTAAAGACCTTAAGTTTAAATTTTCCTTCTCTTCTATACCATAAGCCATAGTCCTCGGTATTCTTCAAATGTCTTAGGATTCTTTTCATAGAAGTCATATACGATTCCCTGGGATTAGCAAAAAATATTGCAACTATTCCTACTGCATATGCAATATCTGGTCTAGCATGTACAACATACATGAGTTTGCCAATCATTGATCTATACAAAGTTTGATTTACCTCAAGTGACTTGTCCTCCTTTGGTAGTTTACATCTAGTTGCCATCGGTGTTCCAATTGACTTGGAATATTTCATTTTGAATATTTTCAGCACTTCCTTGATGTATTTGGATTGTGTAATGAAAATACCTTCATCTTGTTGCATGATCTATAGACCAAGAAAGAACTTGATCTCTCCAAACATATACATCTCAAACTCTTTTCTCATTTCATTTGCAAATGATTTTCATAGCATATCATTGGCTCCAAATATGATGTCATCAACAAATATTTCAGCAATCAAAATGTTAGCATTAGTATCTTCCTTCAAATAAAGATTATTGTTTTCACTAGTTCTTACAAATCCAATACTTATGAGATAGGAATGAATTCTTTCATACTAGGCTCTTGGTGCTTATTTCAATCCATATAAGGCTTTGTTTAGTCTACATACTTTGTTCCTCTTGTCTGGATCAACAAACCCTTATGGTTGTTCAATGTACACCTCTTCCTTAAGTATTCCATTTAGGAATGTAGACTTGACATCCATTTGGTATACCTTGAATCCTTTAAATATAGCATAAGAAAGTAATATTCTCACTCCTTCTAGCATAGAAATGGGTGCAAAGGTTTCTCCATATTCAATCCCTTCTTCTTGTGCATACCCCTTGCATACTAGTCTTGCTTTGTTTCTGGTGACTTCTCCATTCTCATTCAGTTTATTTCTAAATATCCATTTTGTACCGATGACATTCTTGTCATTTGGTTTTGGTACAAGTGTCCATGTCTTTTTTTTCTCAATCTTCTCAATCTCTTCGTTCATAGCACTAATCCATTCTTCATTATCAAGTGCATCATTCACATATTTTGGCTCAAAATCACAAATTAGACATCTTGTGTTTAGAGACTTACTTCTCATTCTCATACCATCCTTCTTGTCTCCAATGATCTGGTTCTATGGATGGTTCCTTCTGACATATCTGACAAGTAAAGGTTCAATTCTTTGTCTATCATCTTGATCATCATTTTTTCTTCATTCTGATCTCCATCGCTCAGTACATCATCTTGAGCAATATCCTAATTTTTGGTATTTGAAACCTTTTGCTCGGGTGCAATATTCTGTTGCTCGGGAGCTATACATTGTTTCTCGGGTGGAGTGTTAGGTTCTTCATTGTAGACAAACCTGTTGTAGTCCTCTAGTTCTTTTGTGCTTTCCTTTTCATTCTTCTCTGCAAATTCATCTATCTTTACATTTTCACTTTCAACAATTTTGTTAGAGGCTTTATTGAGACATTTATAAGCCTTTCTCTTGGTGGAATACCCTATTAAGATACCTTCATCACTTTTGGAGTCAAGCTTTCCATTTCTATCATCTTTTAAGATATAACATTGACTACCAAAGATCTTGAAGTAACTTACATTGGGTGTGTAACCATACCATAGCTCATATCGTGTCTTCTTGGTGTCTTTCTTCAATTGTACTTTGTTCAATGTGTAAACAACAGTACTGACAACTTCCCTCCAGAAGATTTGGGTGATGCCTTTCTCTATCATCAGTGTCCTTGCACAATAAACAATGGATTTGTTCCTTCTTTCAGAAATTCCATTTTTTGTGGTGTTCTCAGTGTAGAGACCTGTCTTTTGATTCCATGCTCATTGAAAAAGTTAGTGAATTCATCTAAAATAAATTCCCCTCCTCTATCTGATCTTAAGCATTTTAATTTCTTACCACTTTATTTTTCTACCATTGCTTTGTACCATTTAAACATCTTGAATGCTTCTAATTTATCTTTTAGAAACATAACTGTCATCATTCTAGAGTAATCATCAACAAAGAGAATAAAATATCTATCACCATAGTAACTCTTTGCCCTCATGGGTCCACATAGATCAGTATGGACTAATTCTAGAATGGCATCAGATGTATGGGTTTTTCTTTTGAAACTATACTTTGTCATCTTACCTTTTCGATAATTTTTGCAAATAATATTGTCTGGCTTTGACATCCTTGGTAAGCCTCTTACATTTCTCTTTTTTCTTATCTTTATCATGTTGTAAAAGTTTACATGACACGATCTTTTATGCCACAACCATATGTCTTCATTTCTAGCCATTAAGCAAGTGGTTTCAGTATCATTCAGAAAGAATAAGTTACCTTTTGTCTGCTCACCGGTACCAATCAACCTTCTTAATTCATTGAAGATCTTTGCCTTCTTATTTTCAAATGCTACTCTGTGACTTGAATTATTCAGCTGAGAAAAATTCATTAGATTATAATTCAATCCTTTCACCCAATAAGAATTTTCACATTTTATCAGGTTATTCAACATTATAGTTCCTTTACCTTCAATTGGACAAGGTGTATCATTACCCATTCTTACTAAACCACCATTATAGTATTCAAAAGTCTCAAAATTTTGTTTGTCACCAGTCATTTGGTGAGTGCAGCCACTATCTATGATCCATATATCATTTCTACTAACTTTAGATATGAGTTTAGTTTCTACATACCTTTCTGCATCTTCATCTGAATCATCTTTTACTGCCACAAACACCATCTCGATGTCTTCATCAGATTCGGTGTCAGTATCTGCATATTTTCATGTAGCTAGGTAACTGGCCTTCTTTCCTTTGTCCTTGTAGTCTCAGGTATCTCTTCTTTCTAATTGTCAGTTGCTTATGTAATCTCAGTTATCACCTCTGTCAAACTTCTTTTCAAATGACATGTCATTACTTCTTTCATCTTTTCTCATGTTATGACATCTTGCAACAAAGTATCCAGTATCTTTAAAATTAAAACATACAAGTGGTAATTTACCTTTGTATTTACCTTTTCCTCTCTGCATTCTTCTAGCCATAAGTACTTCAATTTCATCAAGATCTTCTTCTTCACTTTCACTTTCACTATCTTTTCTCATAGTGTGTTTATGACTTGATTTACTTATTCTCAAAGAATATTTGAATGTAGACTCTATGTTTGGTAAGACACTATTATCAAAATTATTCATCTGAAATGAAATTAGTCTTGCAATCAAAATATCTAGACTAACATTGTTATTTGCTACTGCTATCATTTCTTGTATGGCAGATACTCTAATAGCATAAGTAGGGAGTAAGGTTCTTAGAATTTTACTTACCACAGTCTCTTCTTCTAGTACACCTCCAACTCCTCAAATAGAATTGACTACCTCTTTGATTCTTGTGATGTACTGTGTGAGGTTTTCACCTTCTTTCATTATGAGATCATCAAACTTTCCTCTAAGGCTTTTTGCCTTGGCTCTCAGAATATTTTTATCACCACCATGTACAAGATTCAATTTATCCCACATCTGCTTTGCAGTTGTGCATGCTTTGACACCTTCAAATTCAGCATTGGAGAGTGAGGAAGCAAGATCTATTATCATGCAGTTGTGCTCATGCTTCTCTCTCATTTGTTCAACTGTGAGTGCTTTTGTGGGAAACACATATTCAATATCTAAGTATTGAGTAACATCATTTCCAATACCTGATAAGTAGATTCTTATCCTGCTTTTCCATGAAGCAAAGTTGTCTTTGTTCAACTTGGGCACATCTTGTATGTTCATCTTGTGATCTTTAGCTTAGGTATTGAAACCTTCCTTCTAGGCACACAAGCTCTGATACCAATTGTTAGAATAACTGAGAGGGGTGGGGGTGAATCAGTGGCCTCAAAAATTAATCCTTAACTCAACCCAAAAAATTATTGCCTTGTTTATAAGCCTCTAGTTATATTCATTCCTACAATATGATTTCCTTGATATACTAATATCAAATTACTACTTTTTGGAATGATTTGTAAAACCTTCTACTGTATGTTTACCGATAATCAGTCTGTCTATTTACCGAAATACAGTAAATAACTAGTGTATACCGATCAATCCAGATGTACTTATGTGAAATGCAAAACAATAAAGTACTGACTCATAAGCACATGACACATGGATTTTTAACGTGGAAACCCTGTTAAGGGAAAAACCACTGGGACCGGTAACCCAAATGTTCACTCTTCTAAAGTGATCTCAGTTAAGAGCCAACCCTGTTAAAGGTTACAAACACATTGTTAGGTGTGACCTTGTTAGAGAATTTAAATGAATAGTTTGTCACTTAGTATCTGGCATCTAATACTACCATCCTTGATCAAACACTCACTTGGTCTGTCAATAGGTATCAGGAATATCCAATGCTACTTTGTATGATCAAACTTTTTGATACTCCTTGGGATGTATCTCAATTAGAAAAGACTTTTAAGTCCTGCTTGGTTAAGAGACTTGATGTTTCAATGGTTAAACTAAAAAAATAAATTGATCTGTTCACATATACAACTTGAATTGCATATTTTTAGATCTACTGTAAGTGCATTACCTTTCTAATCCGTGTTATCAATTCAATACCTTTTCTCCACACTGTTCTTCTCTGTGATGTTGTATCACTGTTCGTCGGTGTCTACAGAATTTAGCTCTTTCCTCAACTTGATTGATCAGGTCTGAGTGAAGACTTTCTTCTCCTTCAGAATCTCTTCAGCATCTATTCTCTTGTCACTCCCCTTATTCACATTGAATAATCTTGTCTCTTATATAGACATGATTTCACCATATCTTGGCTTTCTTGATCTTGGTGTGATCCACAATTCTTGCCAATTAGATTTAAAGAAAAACTCTTGTTTAATCTCATAGAGATCTTCTTTCCAACTGGACAAAGCAAATTTAAATCCTTTACTTATCTCCGGCTTTATCTTGTCGATTAAAACAATGATAAGTACCAGTTAAGTCTATTTTTAGCTCTTGACAGCTAAGCCTTTTGTCATTTCTGAACTCTTTGTTCTATCGGTCAATAATTTAGTTAGTCATCGGTGACAACTGACTGTTCTTTCAATGAGACTCTAGTTGTCTTCAGAATCTCCATCCATCGGGAAACACTATAATTCTATCTGTTGGGTTACACTACGCTTTGCTCATTGGGTAACACTGTGACTTTTTTCTCGTTGGTTTACTTTGTCCATCGGTGTGCACTTTGTCGGTGTATACAGTCACTTTGTGAATACTTAACTTTTATGCATTACTAATAGCATAGCCTTTGATTCATTGGTTCTTTGAAGTCTTTAGCAGAGTGTGCATGACCATACAGATTATATCAAGTTGACATCAATAACAATACAATACATTAACTGATTTAATGTCTTGCATTAACTTTCTGTGTCTTGGTGATCATCAACTTAACATCTTCAAACATTCAATTAGTTATAGTTCATCAAAGTATAATGTGATGGAAGAAGAAGATATTGTAGAATCGGAAGAAGAAGAAGAAGAAGAAGAAGAAGAAGAAGAAGAAGAAGAAAATGATGATAATTTCGGTGATGCTGACGAAGATGGTGATGATGATCATGATAATGATCAATGGTGATGGTCAAGGTGATGATGGTCATGATAATGGTGATGAAGATGATGATGATGATGATGATAGTGGTGATGATGATGATGATGATGATGATGATGATTATGACGATGATAGTCATGATGATGACATGGATGAAGAGGATGATCAATAACATGATCAATGAAATGTATGTCAAGGTGTGATCAATGTCACGTATGAGGTATTGATTTATTCATAGAAATTTATTTGATTTGTATGTTTTTATAATTAAGTTATTATGTATTGAACTCTAATGTCGTGGAGTATATTTTGCATTATGTAATTTTGTCTTCTATGTAATTTGTAGCTTACATATCACGTAATTTATAGATAACTTAAGATAAATGATTTACATATGCAGGAAATTTAACGCCTTTGACATGGATCAACAGGTATAATTTATTATTTGATTTCATTCTCGTTAGTCAGCAAAATATATAGATCCTACTATGTCTCTCATTTGATGGATTGCATGTATCACCAAATAGGTATTTTTCTGATCTGTCTTCCTCAAGTGAGGAAAATGCGGGAATAGAAGACAAAAGTGAGAAATCTAGTAGGTGTAAAATAGGGAGATCAACTAGAGGTCAAAAGATGAGAAGAAAAATTAATAAACAAATGCAATTTTTCCTTGCTGAGGGGGGTCATGTTCTTATGATAATGAGACCAAAGGTGACAGGAAGGTTCCCTCAAGGTACAGACATCTTCAAAAAGAATGGGTACCCAAGGAACTACCTCTAGTTAACACTAATTTTTTTGTTAGTGAAAGGATATATCACATAGCTCCATCTTCATTACATGGTTTGGGCTTATTTTCCATTTTTGTCATAAAGGTCAATTATAATCAAGTTGTTGAATTGATGGAGTATGTAGGACCTTGTTACAATTACAATAATTAGATGCAGATTGTGCAATATAAAAAAAAGTATCTATAGGTATGCATTGTCACCAAATTATATACAATGGAAAGAAAATAATCAATGTAAAAGGCTCTCTATGTATATTGATGGAAGGCCAAGCAACAGGGAATATTGCAGGTTTTATAAATAGTTCTCGACCTGTGTCAACTAATAAGCGACCAAATTGTATATTCGAGGCACATGAGGAAAATCGTGTATTTGTATGTGCAATAAAATCAATAAGTGCAGGGGAAGAGCTTCTGGTAGATTACAATTTGAATCATGTAGATACAAAAAAATTCCCTATCATGGGACTGGTAAGTATAACATTTAAACCAATTGCCTCGAATTAATATTGGCTCCAATATACAATATATTATTTTATTAATAATATTTTGTAGTAAGTTTAGTACTTTCATTTCGTTGTTGATTGCTAAGAATTACTAATCTTTGTCACAGGGTGACATGGATCCACCACAAGACATAGGTGGGGATGTTCCTCACACACCTTCTTCATCAAAGATATACCTTAATTAGTGTAATTCTACAAATTATATAGAAACAAATTTCATATTATTATGTTCTTTTCTTTATGGCTTTGAAATTATTTTGATAGAATTTTACTGATATTGATGTCACAACTTGATACTTATTGATAGGGAAAAGCACAAATGGCAGCAAATCAATTGTGATCTGAAATTGAGGCGGCATTTTTAGATGACATCACATGTAGCGCTAACCCTATCTTCATGACTACTCAGATTCAAAATAAATATACTAAAGAAATTCTTAACCTTGTGATGATTCCAAACAAAACTGAGGAGATAGTGGCACTCAAAGATGAATTGATACATAGAGTCAATTGTATGAATGTAAGCAGCAATATTTAAATTTCAATAGATGTTTATATTTTATACTATCTTATGGATCATGATCTAAAATATGATGTGTTCTTCTTACAATATTTTTTGACACCTATGAATCATGGTCAATACAGTGCAGGTTGTAGTGCACAGCCTTCATGTAAATAATCCTTAAACCTTTAACCATTCATTTAACCTTTGTATGCATTATTGACTCAAATTATTTTTGGGATGCTTCTAGTACTCCATTTAATCTTTATCCATTGCAAATATCTTTGCTAACAATGTATTCTTCAACTCATGATGAAGTGCAGACGCCTCCTTCGATCAACAATCCGATATTGCTGACTGCATTGTCCGCAACAAGGAGCTTACAGACATCTTCCTTTGTACCAGCTACAAATGGTAAAACCTTGTTTTCCTATATTTTGTTATGTGCTAATCATGCATTGATTATTTTTCTTGTGTGAATTTTATACACATGGACCTATTTTGTGCACTAATTGATACACCTACACCTGGTACAAGATCAAAGACCAGTACTAGTGAAGCTCAACCATTTCCTGGATCAGCCCGTGTTACTAGTACTAGTTCGTTTGCGGGGTCATTGTTGTTGAACAAGAAAAATATGTTTCCGTTAAAAGTACCAAAGCTTCCAGGTGCTTTAAAATTGTAGAAAATGATGTTTTTGTAGGAAATGATGTTTTTTTATAGGAAATGATGTTTTTTATGGAAATGATGGTTTTAATGATACTCTTTTTGAAATGACATTAAAACTATTTGGGCCCACCATACTTAAAAGGTGCGTAGCTTCATAATATTGGTACAATATTTTTCTTATCTTCCATTTATTGTACTATATTAAAGTTATTATATCTATCAATTTTGTTTTTTCAAAAAAGGTGGAATGAACAAGATGTTGACTTAAAAAATCAACTCATTAAATATTTAGAGGACCTCTTTGGAAATAAGACTTTTGACAGTGCCCTGATTCTTAAAAAAGCATCCAAACAAACATATAAAGACTATGAGGGACCAATTTAGAAGGGATCTAAAGGATAACCCGAAGTACGAGTGTCCTCCTATGATTCCACCGATGGAGTGGAATGAAATAATGGAAGATGCAAAAGAGAAAAGGCTAAAGGGTAGAGGAATTCAACCAGAAGATGACAAAAGAAGGTATGATGTGATAGTATTAAGTAGAATGTAATCATGCACTAATTAGTGATCTTTGTAAATATATAATCTAACATGTTTCAAACTTTTCATAGACTGCAAGACACATCAAAAGCTACATAAGAGAGATTAAAAAAGGTTGGCCAACACAAACTTGGCTCTAGTGGCTATATGAAACTTCACTCTCGACTTGTAAGTAGCAGCACTGGAATTTCATATCAAATTTTTATATATAAGGTTGCAAACAATTCTGTTAAATCAAATCATACATGCAAAATTGACGATATTAAACAAAAAATGCAGGGCACAAAATTCAATGTAGAGCCCATGGATGAAGACAAAATAATAGCCTTGAAGGAAGGCTATAAAGTCATGGCTACATCCCTGGGCCAAGAATCCGAAATCCATAACGAAGAATCTGTTGCACCAGATGAGACAGATGTAAATTGGTCAAATGAAAAGTAAATCAAATTGAATAGTTAATTTTGAACATAAATTGACTGTTTCATGATAACAATGTGCATGACATTTCACTGCAGCCTTCAAATCCTATCACAGAACCTAGGCGCAATGAAGAAAATGATGTGTATCACAGTGGTGGAGGTATTAATTTGCTATTGGAAATAAATTACGTAATTATTAATAGAATTTGACATCTTTAATTGCAATTGGCCGTGTAACCTTTTTTTGAATATTTTAGAGCATGTTGAGCATGTTGAGGTGTGGGTAGATGAAAATGTTATTGTACATGATGTGGCATTGTCAGGTAAAGAAAAATGCATGTTATGTTCTATTGGTTAATGAAATACATGTAACAGTAAAAAAAGTATGTGAATTTAACCATTTACTTGTTATTGTAGCAGAGCCCCCTTTAGTGCAGCAACCTCGTGCTCCTCAAAAAATGAGGAAGCATCATAATTTGAGATCACAAAAATGTATTGAGGAAGATATTGATGGTCCTGGAAGCATTTTCCTTAAGAAAATTAAGAAAACCCCAAAAAAGAAATGATTTCTTAAAAATGCTCTTTGAAAAAACTTGTTTGTTTAACTTTGTTGGATAATGAAAGAACGTTGTTTTAAGTAATTATCTATGAATGTTGCGAATTAATATTGAATTTTATGTCATTTTAATGAATATTGTTATGTGTTAATGAATTCTTGATTAGTGTTGTGTACTAATGGATGTTATATCATATTAATGAATGTTATGTGATTGTATTGATTGAATGTTATAGTTCATAAATGGATGAATGAAGTTTGTAATTAGATGTTAATGGGTAATTTAGATTGATGTTAGGGGGAGTGGGGGTGAGGCCAAATGATCTTCCACCTTCATGTGGTTGGCCTTATTAAGTAGAGAATATTAAAGTATTCTCGAAACCAAGTGAAGCTCAAGCTAACATACCTTCATTATTTAATCAATTTCATTCATTCTAGGTCTTTTCTCATAAGTGCATTTTGAATGTGTCATTGTCGGGAAACTATCAAATAAAAAACTGGAAGGGCCAATATTCAACTTGTCTAGCATGATTCGGCTTCATTTTGTGTAAGTATTCTCTTCTTGAATGCGTCAACCTCTCTTTGCCTAATCTAGATTATTTCATTGGTTTGTGTTTTTGAGTAGGTGAAGTGTTAAATCAGTTCCTTTGGACTCCCATTTCCTCACATTAAATACATTTGTCTAAGACTAAAATATCTTTATATAAATATTGACATATTAAGTAGCTCGGAGAGCTTGAGTCAAAATCAGGTCATGAGTTTAATTTAGCACAAGAGTGTGCCACTTGTTGATGCATTGTTGTGTTCTACAGTCTATCATAATAGACCATTTCTTTCATTCCAATTGGTTAAGTTATTATTTTGATTGGTTTTTATGGTGAAAGAGATGCTACCCATGTACTCATAATAGACCATCTCTTGGACAGGGGCTTGCAAGATGGAACTTTTTGAATTTAATGCTCCATCTGATGTTACAAAGGATGATAAGTTATCATTTTCTCCTTGCTTGAATATCTTTGACACTCCATTGAAGGACCATGTGCTTCAAAGCATTACTGGCATACCCATTTGTTCAGGTAAGCTTGATGTCCTAAAGAACCATGGATATCTCTTTCCTTGAAAATTGTCTGTCTATAACAGATAATTTCATTTTAGAATCCCGAGCTTACAATTAGTGATGGCATGTCCTCTTCTTCAGGAGGGGGTGATTCTTACGTAGAAAAGAGCGGAAAGATCCTAACAAAGAAGCCTTCTAAGCTTAATAAGGTGCAGGAGATCCTTTCAACAAAGGCTAGGAGATAATTGTGAGGTTAAGAGAAGTAGTGGAATTTCTTCTTGTTCAGGAGTAGTTAATTATGTTACACACAAGGTGCAAGAGATCCTTCCAATAGAGGCTTCCAAGAATGAATTTTATCAAATAGATTATTTTTTTGTAGAAAGAAGTGGGGAGAGATCTCCTTTCCTGAATACATTATTTGTAGACAAGATCGATTCTACATTGAATAATTTTGAACACACAAGTAGTACTGGCGTTTCACCTTGTGGTAAGCACTATTTTAAAAGTGCCACAACAAATCTCCTTTTATTGAACAAATCATGTGTTGATGCCTTCATTGTATTGAGCAATTTTTAATTTGTCTTAAGAGTGATATATCCCTTTGTTATATACATCATTGATGTTAGATACAATATTTATCATTTTATTGCGTGTTCAGTAATTGGTGCTTGAGCATTGAGAATAATTTGTGACAAACTGATTATCATATTTAATCCAATTTTAATTATTCTAGAAACTTGTCCTTCATATTTAGTTCTTTCATATCCTCTAGGTGAACAGGGGCAGGATTCTATGCAAATCTAGGTAGGGCCTAGTCCAGGGTTTGGACTAGTTTCGCTTTGGCCAGGGTTTTTGAAGAGTTACATATGTTGTTAAATATGATGTTTATCTTTTAGCTTTGTATCTTTTAATTTTGACTAACTGTTGTAATATTTAATCATATCTTTAATTTGATCATATTCTAGAAATCTGGCCAAAATCCTATAGTTAAGAAAGAAGCCAGTAGTAGTGAAGATGAATCTTCTGATGAGAGAGAGGAAGAACCTACACCTCAAAAGTTGATACCCAAAGTATGTCATATTTTTATTTTATTTACTTGTTTCTGATGATATGTGATCCTATTTTCTATTTGGAGATTACATTAACATGTAAATGCCTTTTAGAAAATTGTCGCCAAGCCAATTGTTAAAAAAGAAAGTTGTAGCAATGAGGAGGAGTCTTCTTTTGAGGAGAGTGATGAAGATCCCGCCCCTCAAAAACCATCTCAGAAGGTACCAATCATGTTTTCCATTCGCTTATATTTTTGGATTGGTAAATCTCCTTGGTTGCATGTCCTTTCTTTTGATTATTATGGTTGAGATATATATCTTACATTTAACATTCAAATTCTTTACATTTTACAACATGTAGCGTGTATTCAGAGGAGTTTGAGCATGATTGTTTTTATGAAAGCTTTGATTTTTTACCACTTGAGCTCTTCCCATTTGACATTTGTTAACTTACCTTTTACATTGGTGGTAAAATTGGCTCTTTTGATGTTTTTGTGATTGGAATAGTTGTTTGGCCTGTGTAATTTTTAGATGTCACACAAAATTAAAACAAGTTTAACAGTCATGGAAGAAAAAAATAAGAAATAATAAAATCCTTAATGTAGGATTTATGCAGTGATTCAGAACATTGGGAAATGTTGCACAATTTTTTTTTTAAAAAGAATCGTTAAAATTCACTAATGTTAAATCTTTGAGATGAAATTTACATTTAGTGAAATCTGTAATATTTTAGCTTAAAATTGAGAGCATGCAGGTAACGGCTACTTTTTTTTCTACATATTAAGCACGGAAATAAAATAAAAGCCATGTAATGTTACTCTTAAAGTTTTTCCATTATACTCATAATCTCAATAATTTATAAGAACATCATCCATCACATTGAACTAAAATCACTAAAATATTACAAAAACAAAGGGAGTGTGTTTATATCATACAAGATACATGAAAGGGGTGGGCCTTGACCACTTAAAAAACTCCCATTTTACCTCACATGACTCAAACATAGCATCAGTTGAATGTAAAATAAACACAACAACACTAGAAGTTTCCCTTAACTATTGTCCATGTATCCATTTGATTTCACAATAAGTTAAAGTGATAATGCATGAATACATTACATTCTCTAGTGGACATTAATATCTGACTTTTAGGCATTTTTTTAATCAATCCAGGTGCATTTTCTATGATTCTAAATTTTTTTATTCATGTCTACTAGGGATTTTACATCTATGATATCTCTCAAAAAAATTCCCCCACCATTATGCTTTGATGCACGCCCATACCCTATTCCAAAGATCCTATTTTTCCATAGACAAGGTGGACACTTGCAGTGAATTTGGCTTTATACCTGCCAATTGCATTTTTTTAAAGTTTCTAAAGAATTTTCAAAAAGTCAGTTATCTTGAAATTTTGCACTAATTGCATTATATTGGATGACATATCTTTGAGGCATTCTGTGAAACAGTTCATGCACCTTGTTTGTGCCTACACATTTTGCATACATATCTACCCAAGTATTTTTGACAATAATGGTTGATATTTGTGCACTCTAAAACTGAAATTCTATGAATATCAAAATGCATTCAGCTAGATGACTTCCATATGTTTGCTTATTTGGACTATGATTCCTTTTTGGGGAATTTTATGGATGATTACATCCTTGATTTGAATTTATCTTTGTAATATGTAGATGCAATCTATTTGGAAATATACAAAGAAAAAGATTTATTTCATACTAGTAACCTTGATGTACTTTATGAAGACTTATAGCATATTTATGCATACTAATGTTATGTGCACTTATGGTTCTTTTTCAACTGATAATGAACTAGGGGCCTTGAATGACTTAACTAGGAGCTTGTATTAGATATCTCAGCAAAATACAAACAACGTCCTCCTTCATTGTTGACAGTGCTTTCATCTCTGAATTAATTAGTCCAATTACTTCTTCCCTTGCTAATACATTGTGTGCAACTAACCTTTGTTTTCAACATTAACCTCACTGTTTTGACATATAATAAAACATTGTTATTGCACATCAATA
Source organism: Thuja plicata (assembly GCA_018584345.1). NCBI lineage: Eukaryota > Viridiplantae > Streptophyta > Pinopsida > Cupressales > Cupressaceae > Thuja > Thuja plicata. Next base: position 1,283,826 of record MU228410.1, on the reverse strand, counting down.
TTCCTTGGCCACTGTTAATTCTTGATGTTCTTTGGCATTGAAGTGAGTGCCCTTGATATATGTGTTATGTTACTGTTGTTGTTCCTTGCAATGATTGATGCCCCTGATGTCTACTATGATTGTCCATCATTATTGCCTTCATGTTGGATATACTTGTTTGTCATTGCTTCCCTTGGTTCTATTTGTTGTCTTTAAGCCTCACTATTGACTGTACTCACTGTTCAAGAATGATACCACTGATTTGACCTTAACATGGTAATTCCATTACCACTATCTTCATAGCATTGTCATTTATAACATTCACATGCCTTGATCAATGATTCATGGCACTGTTGTAGCATTTTAATTATTGGCACCATGATTATGACCATATCACTGTTATTTTCTTTCTTGTAGCACACAGCAGTTAGCACTAGTTTTTGACACATCAGGACAGTGATTTTACCATTTTCTTTTAGATATCATTGTCATAACTGATATGATTCCATACACCTGTACCATGCACCTTATTTTTGCAATGTCTCCTTATGGTCCTTATCATGCTTGTCTGTGATTGCAGTCATAGAAGCCATGTGATTTGATCCTCGATGTTTCCTGTGTAATGATTGATGGTACTGTTGTCTACTATTTTTATGGCATGCTCTAAAGGATGTTTTCATGGCCACCTCTCTTTATGTATTGTTGATTGCCCTCTAATCGATGAGTATCACAGTCTTCTTTATATCATTAGCATTACATTGTCTATATGACTGTTTTTCCTTGGATTTTGATCCTCTAAACAATATTTTCCTCACTTATGTTGTCCTCATTTAAATGAACCTGAAAATCAATGATTCTCTGGCTTCTTTTCACCTTTATCACTGTTTCATTCTCAAACTGATTAACCATATTTTCAATCACCCCACACACAGGTTTTACATCAGATTCAACACTAGTTTCTATCTCTTTCCTATGTGATTTTGATATTTCATGTTTGCAATGTTACAATATTTGCATTGCACTACTATCTTTGATCTATTTTTTCCCTCTCCACTATGTACAACCATCCATCAAGTCATAATTGAAAGTGGATTGATTCCTGGTATTATAGTTGTAAATTCTCTTTCAGATATGTATGCAAAATGTGGAAGAATAGACAAGGCACATGAACTATTTAACAAAATGCCTCAAAGAGTTGTCATCTTGTGGACTGCAATGATTGTAGGATATGCACAAAATGATCTTGTTGAAAAGGATTTAGAAACTTTTAAAGAAATTCCACAACCTTTTCCTGTAAGGAAACTTAGGTGCGGAAACAGCTTCCTACGCTAATCTCTATAGGAAAGTATTGTGCAAATTCTTTTAAATCCTTACAATTACAGATTCGTTAACTACTTTAACAAAGATATTGCAACCACATACCATGCATACAGAAAACAGAGTATGCATGGTATGTGGTTGCAATATCTTTGTTAAAGTAGTTAACGAATCTGTAATTGTAAGGATTTAAAAGAATTTGCACAATACTTTCCTATAGAGATTAGCGTAGGAAGCTGTTTCCGCACCTA
>MU228410.1:1210390-1281288 GCA_018584345.1 Thuja plicata | reverse complement strand
CCATCTCAATCTGTAAATAAGATTCAGAATGCTCTGCAAAAAACTCCCACTCAAACTTGAGATCAGCTCAAAAAACCCTACCCAACAACTAGGATCAAAAGTTGATCAAGCTCTGATACCATTTGTAGGGCCCACTTGCCGTTGCACCAAAAGCCATGACTGTTAGTGAACATGGAACACCACATAATTAACCACCTGTGGGTAGGGGAGCGCGTCGCATCACCCAACATTTCCAGCATTCTTAAGTTCTATGGAAAAATGGGAGCTTTGGAATAGGGTATGAGCATACACCAAAGTATAACATAATGGATTTTTTATCCGATTTTGAAGTTACAATTGCCTTGGTAGACATGTATGTGAAATGTGGAAGCATAGACAGGGCACATGCACTATTTGACAGAATAAATGTAAGGGATGTCATGTCATGGAATTCCATGATTGCAAGTTATGCAAAAAATGGATTTGTTGACAAGGTTGTAGAAACTTTCAAGAAATGTAGTTAGAAGGTGTAAATCCAAATTCCACAACCTTTGTCAGCATTCTTCTAGCCTGTGCCAAAATGGGGGATTTGGAATAGGGTATCTTGGTGGAGGAGGAGGTAGGATCTAGTTAACACCATTTCCATGAAAGGTTAAGAATGTCATTGAGAGACCCCATGTCAATTGAATTTCAAGATGGCAATGCAGACACCACACTCCTGCAACCACCAAATATCAAGAACAAAGTTAAAAATACTCACCAACTTAGAAAAACAATAAAACAAAAGAAAACTTGCAAGAATTCAATGAGAATTAAGATTTCAGATGCCTAAATAGTTGGTGTCCTATGAGTATATATAATGATATTAATGCAAAGTAACAAAAATACCTAAAGATAAATATTTAGACTAATCACCGACCAGGATGTTGTTGGTGATTACTCTGGATGTTTATCTTCAGGTTTTTTTTTTAACATTCCATATTGGTTGAGATTTTGACAAACTTTGGTCGAAACCCTCACCAAGAATGGCCTAAATATCGACCATTTTGTGTCAAAATTTAGCATCGTGGGTTTGGCATCCTGGTCGGATGGGCCAAACATTTCGACTGACATTGGTCAAAATTTAGCGTCATGGGTTTGGTATAATTGTCAGATGGGCCAAACATTTCGGCTGACATTGGTCAAAATTTAGCTTTGTGGGTTTGGCATCCTGGTCGGATGACCCAAACATTTCAACTGACATTGGTCGACAGTTTGACGAATAAACTTGCTAATTACAGATGCTAATTTCGACCAATATTGGCATAGAACATTCGACCTTAACACGATGTGTCAAAATTTCAACTAGAAAAATAGTGATAAGGCCATTTGTGGATCATTTGACCAATATTGGTAAAACATTTGACCAATTATAGATCGAAAATTGACCTCAAATGTACTACCACGAGTGTTTTTCAACTATGTCAAGAACCTTAACAATTACAATTACAATTAAAATTCTCACAACACCTATATATGGTCATAACTTTGTTCACAAGAATAAGATATAATAACTAGTTGGGCATGTCAATATATTATGATTATTCATAGCTGAAAACATAGAACACATTAAATCCTAATATGAATACAAGTTTACTCAAAGGGCTTACTTCCGTCTTCAAAACAACTTCTCACACTCCATAGTTGCCCCAAACAAAACACTTTGACACCAATTCTTATACAAATTTTTTCATTTTTTTTTTTTACAACAAAGCATCCAAAGTTTACAGGATATCATTGAATAATTAATGCTAACATCGGGAAATTGAATAGTTAGCTTACCTTTTTCATCTTTGAAATCTAGATGGAGGATGATTTGGATAGTGGTAGAATTTATAAATACAATAAGCCTAGTTGTCAACTATGTTAAGAACACTAACAATTACAATTGTCCCAACACCTATATAAAGTCATAACTTTCTTCACAAGAATAACACATAATTGTGACTTGGATGTGCAAATATATTATGAAAAACTCTATAGGAAAGTGAATAGTTAATGGTAACACCAAGACATTTAGTAGTTAGCTTACCTTTTTCAGCTTTGAAATTTGTATGTAGGATGATTTGGATAGTGGTAGAAACAACATAGAATGAACCTAATACTCAACTATTTCAAGAACCCTAATAATTATAATTTTGCCAACACCTATATATAGTCATAACTCTCTTGACGAGAATAATATAGAATTTCCACTTGGGTATGTAAATGTATTAGGAATTATTCATAATTGAAAACATATAACAAATTAAAGCCTAATATCAATACAAATCAAATCCTGATTGAATACTTTCAAATCTGAATGGAGGATGATATGGGTAGTGCTAGAAATGAGAGATACAATAAGTCTCTTTGTCAACTATGTCAAAAACACTAACAATTACAAATTTTCGAACACCTTTTTATGGTCATAAATTTCTTCACAAGAACAACACATAATTGGCACTTAGGCATGCAAACGTATTGTGAACAAATCTACAACAAATTGAATAGTTAACGATAACACCATAAAAATCTAATACTTAGCTTACCTTTACCAGCTTTGAAATCTAGATGTAGGATGATCTAGATAGTGGTAGAAATGAGTGCTTTAGCACTAATTTCTCTACAAAACTTTTCAAATATCAAATGATTCCTACATCAAATCATCAAAACTATACAAGAAATTAAATAGTTAATACTCACACCACAAAATTGAATAGTTACCTTACCTTAATTGGATTTGAAATCTGGACCACCATTTTCAAAGGGTATGGATACCCCTACAATATGGAAAACCACAAATGATTTGAATATGATGCTTTCAGTCAATTTTCATGCACAAAAAGAGTACGTATGAGAAAAGGATATGAGAATAAACAAATTATCTATTCTAATTTGGCAGTCGTTGGCTCTCTAAGACCATCCAAGGACACAATGTGAAGTAATTCATTAAATGACAACAAAGAGTTGAGACATCTGCATACGTACTCTTTCTCTACATGAAAATAAATGTCAAGACATTTGCATACGTACTCTTTCTCAACACGAAAATAAATGTCAAGACATCTGCATACGTACTCTTTCTCTACATGAAAATAAATATCAATAAAGACTCGATACAACTAGAAGGCAAACCAAAAGAATGTCCTCGAAATAAATGCACATTCAAACTCCCCACATTTCTTAGACAAGCTTTGTTCTACCCACCAAATAATATAGACGCATAAGCATATACAAAGAAAGTAAAGCATAACAAAATAAACCATAAAACCATTCCTTTTATCAGGCATTGGGAACTCAACCTAAAAACATCAAGTACAACATAATTTACCAAGATTCCCCAAAATGAAGCGCTCTATAATTGACATAGTTGGTCAAAGCCGATTTTCATGTAGAGGAGGAGTACAACTAGAAGAAAAATCAAAAGAATGTCCTTTAGAAAAATGTATATTCAAACTCGCTATAGTTTTGAAGAAAATCTTATTTTACCCACCTTTTGTGAGTGATATACAATTAGACTGCACGTCATTTCTGAATGAACTATATCCAACCTGTAGACCATTGCTAAAATCTGGCATCAGAAAATTGTCATTTTCTAGCATATTGATACTTTGCTGGGCTAAAAAAACCCGCATAAATAGCCTATAGGCTAAAAAATTAAAAGCCTAAATACTTCAACAAGAAACAGTCTGCTCAAAAAAATCATTTAAACCTTTTGTACATGTCACAAATAAATCCAATAGCATTTCACATGGATTTTTTTAAGAACAAGCTTCATTAGAAGTACACTGAAAGTTCGAATGACAATCTACATGAGAATACAACATCAGAAGATTCAACAGAACGTTCAGAAGTTACATCTTGCATCATAACATTACATGGTTCAAATAAAAAATGTAAACAGATTTATGGTCACTTGTAGCCATACAAACATAAATAATTGTAACACTGTTCCAAAGCACCTCTATTTATATAAATGCCACAAAACTATGTTTCAAAGTATTTCTACTTATACAGATATACTCTCCAAAACCTTCCATAAAAAAAATAAACTGAATATATTTACCAATGTCAGTAGCATCTCAAACAAGTACTATCTAAAATACTATTCTCAAAAAAAAAAAAACATTTAGTAGCGTATTTAATATACTCTTTGCAAAAAAATAAAGCAACATAAACAGTGCATTTAGACAAAAAATCGGTGAACAATAGATGGTCTGAATTCATCATACTCTTTTTATAGTTTCCATTGTAAACATCACACACTAATGATTGATTCCTAAGCAAAAAGTGTTAAATAGTCAAAGTTGACTTACTTTTTGCAAGCTTCATTTTTTTTGGCCAGCCTTAAACATCACACACTAAGGAAAAAATAAAACTTGCATAAAGTAAGTCAACTTTGACTATTTAACACTTTATGCATAGAAATCAGTCATTAGTGTGTGCAGATGTTCTATTTAACACTTTTTGCCTAAAAATCAGTCATTAGTGTGTGATGTTTACGGTAGAGACATTTTTACCCTTTTATAGATCCACATCTACGTCCAAAAAATAAAAATATCAGATATAATACAAAGTGACAATTAAATAAAATCATAATCAAAACAAAAGAAAGACACATCCCCTACCAAACAATGAATGTGAAAGAAAACTTTTGTTAGGAAAAGAGTGATGTCTTACTTGTTGAAATGTGGTGAGGGATGCCAAAATAGACCCTCCAATACAGACACTATACAATGTTCCCATAAAGATCCTCCCTCATATCCACGTCACATTTCATGATAGAGTTGTAGGTTGTTTCGTGGATCCCACCAGCTTCCATCCCAATTAGAGATCACCAACCATAATCTTCTTTCTGTCCCATACCAACCATAACACCCCTGTCAAGGGGTTTACCAACAATACCCCCTGTGAACACTGCATCATCTCCTGCAAATCCAGCCTAACAAGAAATAATGAAAACAAGTCAAATTTTATTCACACAACAAACCAATTGATATAGTAAAGATGAAGACGAACTACATAAACTACTAAAGATGAAGATGAACTCCTATATGCTACGATTCCACCTCTAAGAGCTGAAAGATGGTGATGATCTGGACTTATGAACAGAAAGATGGTTCACAAAATCAATTGATCAACCAAATCAAGATATAATGAACACATCACCATTTTCACCTGTTTTGCATTGAGGATCGTGACTAAATCAATACACCTGAACAAGATCCCAGCTAAATCTCTACCTGTGCCTACCTTAGATATGATCAGTAAGGTAAAGTACAGGATGATAACATCAAAATATTCTAACAGAATTCAAAAACTTAATCATCTCTGAAAGTGATGGTTATCAGTTATAGCAACCTCAAGAGGTTGCCTACGTAATTGATTAATGAAAGAAGCAATACTTGCTTGGAATATAAAATAAGTAGAATTGTTTTATATGCATTTTATGAGAAAGACAGGTAGAATTGCAAATGCTTTACTGTAATATATCCTGCTTAGGAGAAGACAAAGCCAGAATATTAAAACTCAATAAATCTCATTATGTAACTTTGCGGAATTTTTAAATGGACGTGGCTAACTTCTTTACAAAATGTATCATTGATCAAATTACAAAATCAGAAAATCCAACAGATTTTCGCAAAATTTTCAGCATCTGTTCTTCATGATCTGCATATTAATGTTCAGGGAATTATGATGATAAGCATTTTTAATTAATGTTTATAATATCATGTATGCAATGGATTAACTATTATTATGATTTACTAAGTTGGGTGCAGGATCCTCCGTGTTGCCTTCTTAGATGGAGAGGGAGAGTATAACTAGAGAGGACTATAGACAAATCTAAACTTTCCTAAGACCTAGTGTTAAGCTTTGGTCACAAGTTAGAACCCACGTGTAGATTAGCATTCAAAAAGTGCTCATTGTTTAAAGTTGATGTTTATATTATTGTATTGATTGTGTGTGTACACACACACACACACATATATAAGGTTTTTACTGTCGGAGGACTCACTGTCAAAGGGTTCACTGCCTAGTAAACATGAGTATATAAAAGTTAGAACTGTTATAATTGCTTCAAACATATGCAAGAATTTTGCTCCATTGAAACTCAGTAGACAGACTTTGCACACTTCATTAAATTTTGATTGATTACCCTGCATTTCACATTTGATCTTAGTTTCAAATATCTGAATTTATATCTTTAATGATTTTTCATGTCATATTACCAAAAAGGATATATCATATCCATTGCCAATTTATACATACTTTGGGTCGGTTCCATATGCTCTATTAAAAAATTTGTGAACTTTACACATTTTCTTCAAAAACTCTTCACACATTGCATTTAGATAAGTTGGCATAGGTATAGTGAAAATTGATTCCAACTGGGAACCACACTCTACAAACAATCCTTAATCTTACCCCAAAAGCGCAAGGCAAAATTCAACATTCTGACAATTTGTGGACATCCTGAAGAACCTGTCCTGTACCGAAGTAAACAAAGCAATTGCTAGTCAAAACTTCTGAACCCTATAATTTAAATATATACTGTACAACCTTACCATATGAAAACTTCAATGTAAGTACTATTATCATCTAATAGCATATTGACAAAACTGTAAAGCAATATCTATAACAATAGAGGAACGCGGACCCAAAAACTAATCCTGTAGGAACAGAGAGTTGCCAAAATAGACACAACATAGATACAACTCTATACATACTGAAGTCAACAAAGAAATTTTCTCCAACGATAAACATGTTGACATCAATGACATTCTTGTATAAACCATGGACAACATTCTCCTTCTTACATCTACACTTTCATAATATCTACATCAAAATATCTGGGACTATGTTGACTAGCTACATAGTCCCACATTTTTAGGCCCAAATTTCAATAATAGGTTCCTATTTGATTCCTTATTCTAGATATGTACTTAGAGTTTGCATATTTGATTTGTAGCTTACTGCTTATGCCAAAATTATTATTATCACATTTACATATTTTTATCTAATTATTACGTCTAATAATTAATTCACTCAATTAATCAAAAGCACAAAAGAATGATAATCTAACCAATTGAGCCCAACTCTTTCCAATATGTTTGAAGTTGGGCCTATTGAATCATCCTTTAATGTGAGTTGATGTGAATGAACTTAATTCCTAGCTTAGAAAAGTGGATCCCTATTTCATCACCTCACAAGAGTTAATAGATTGTAAGCTAAATGTAAGAATTTCCCATTAAAATTACAAGGTGAAAATCTATTCTCATAGACTCTATACAAGGAAATTTGTCAAAGAGGTATAAATCCTTCACAATCCTAGATATTAAATTCAAGATAAGAAGAAAACTAATGAATCCTTGACCTTTATTGTACCAAAAATTAGAAACACCATTGAAGCATGAATGGTGTCTAAGTGGGGAGGTCATGGAGTTGAAGTTTAGAAGTGTAGGTTTGGTGAATAAACACATTTTGTTTGGTAATTTTAATACAATTAAATTATAAATGGATATATAAAGTTAAAAGTTGTATGTTATTTTTCTTATGCTTTAGGTGTTATAGTGATTGATAGTAAGTAAAAGACAATAAAATTTTCTATATGTACAAAATTTGTATTATATCAATAATATGTTAATGTAAATAATAATAATTAAAATTCACCAAATCAATAGGTAATACCAACCATCAATAAAAATTTGAAATTCCTTCACATTTTTGTTTCTCAAAAATTTTATTGAAATTAAGAAATAATTTTAATATGTGATTAAAAACAATAATCATATATAGCATAAGGTCAATTATCTCTCAAAAATTTAATTAAAAATTATAAAATAATATTTAATTAGTTCCAATAACAATAAAAAAAACTATAACATTTTAATTATGTAAAAAAATATTAAATTTCCTTTACTTGAAAACTAACATATTTTAATTACTTAAAAACTATTTCTGTTAGGAATAGTAGTCCACCAACACAACTGAGAGGGGGGAGGGGGTGAATTAGTTGTGAGATAGATTATTAAACATTAAAATTTATACATCAAAACTTTAATTGAAATGATAACATTGTAAATGTCAACACCATAACACAATCCCTTATTGTCAAGGAAAACATGTTAAAGGTAAAACCCCAATGGGAATTAGCACCCACAAATGATGTACTGAGAGTATAGTATCCCTGTTAAAATATTTAGCCCTGTTAGGAGCTTATTGATGCATTATAGTACACAATCCCTGTTAAAGGACAAACCTTGTTAGAAGTCAAGAGTAACAGTGGGCTCACTACCCAAGCACACTGCCTAAAGAAGGTTAAATCCACCCTCAGAACTTACTGTCCAAAATACAAATGTATATAAGATATACAATCCAATGAACTGTCTGATAGCAATTGTGTTTGCTTGGTCAGTTCCAATGAAGTAACATAATCACAATCTCTGCTTTACATCCAGCAAACACAAGCTCGCATCTTCCACAAATACATTTCAACTTCGCTCACTCTTCACACACACTTTCCAACAAGAAAAGATCTCTCCTATATACCCTATTACAATAATCAATTAGGTCGGCCAATTAGGCTTCCCCAATGTACAAATGATTACATAACCTCTTGCTAACATACACATGGTACCTATAACAAGTAAATATCAATTATAATCCATCAAATATAATATAAGATATGTAATCCACGCTCGCAATCCATAATACACACTTCATATTTGAAGTTGGCCCCAAATAGGTCTCCTTCAGAACACATGTCATAGCTGACATCACCAAGAGTCCTATGACCCACAAAACATAACCAACCTTCCTTAACATGTCTTCTGTCATTGCTTAAGCTCGCATAACCTGATTCCATGTCACACATAAGTTATTCTCAAAATACAGAGATTAACTCTGTCAAAGATCATTGTCACCGTCCAATACCCAGTCTTCGCTAAAACATATGTAACTCATCCAATATACAATATTAAGCCATGCGACCTTAGATCTATAAGATCACAACATATCTCTGTACATATCACCATCTTCGCTCACTCTGGATCAATAGTACAATACCCATACATTCTATCAGTCATCCACCAAGCTTCAAACTCTGGATTAAACCCCCTAGCATGTGGATGCTTAGCCAAAGGAGGCTTGTAGTTTTGATAAACACTTACTCAAATCATTGTAATCCACTATATGAAGGTAGAGATGTCGACATCAATATATAATTATTTAATTTAATTTAATAGTATAGTATTATTATATTAATATTTTATAGCGGTTTGAAGAATACTATAATTGAGAAGGGTAACCAAATACCTAAGGGTAATGGGAAGCATGGAAATTTGAAGAATGCCCTAATCGAGAAGGGTAATCAAATCCCTAAGTGCAATTAGAATCATGACAATGAAGCTTCAATTTTATGAAACTCCAACGGAAAAAGACACAACCAACTTCAAGATTTTTGATAATCCCACATAAAAAAAGCAAGGGAATTCATCTAAGCAAGGGAATTCATCTTAAGAGGCAACAAAGGCATGGGTCGAAATTCATGTTGTTGATGCACAAGAAAACCTCCTTTGATAAAAAAAAAAAAAAAAACTTGAGATGTACATTTACTTACCATGATTATTCAAGTATGGGGTGAGAATATTTCATTATCTTAGTTGCAAAAAAGATTCATGCGAAATGGTATGGAACACTTTATTTATAGGTTCTTTCTTCTAACACTTTCATAGTTATCTTCGATTTGGAAGAGGCTAAGCTTAAGGCACTAGAACATTCATTTCATTAGCTGGGTTGGAATTTGGTTTTTGTAGAACTAGAACATTCATTTCATTACCTGAAATCCCATATGAATTTATAGACCCTGGTATTTTGCAGAAGTTATTGAAGATGACTTTTTTACTGTAAAAATTTGTGTTTTAATTAACCCCAAGCCCACCATTACCGCAAATCTGTAATTTGAAATCAATTGACAGGATATGGTGGCAAGATATCATTAAAACTTATGATTGGTTCACCAAGACAGATGTTCTTATGGACTCTTCTTTATTTTTAAAAGTGGAAAAAATTGCTGATAAAAGAGTCTATCTCCTAACAAAAATGTCTCAGTCAAAACACAAGATAAACTGTAGGGTTTTATTCCTGTTAGACAGGGTCTAACGACCATTGTCACAATCATAAGCACTGAAATGCAAACTCTCTTGAAGGATAAACTTAATAGGGTGACTTTTGTTGAAAAGTTTAATTATAATGGAATGGAAAAAATGATAAAGGAACTATTGTTTTTCTAACATGGCTGATATTGAAAAGTCAATCCAAAATCCTTTTACTTTGAATACTGATTTTTTTTTTTTTTAATACTAATTTTTTTGGTTGATAATGTTATGATCTCAATGAGCATTCAATTTTTCAAGTTCGGAAATTAGTAGAAAACACTAATACGATTCTTGATCAGGAAATTACAGAGAGAGTGGTAACGACTATAGATTGTAATTTGTTCTAATTGGATAAGGAACTTCTTATTTCTATTTCACATAAAAGGTTAACCTTTTTGACATTTTTTCCCTAGATAAAGAGGTTGTTGCTGAGAATATTACTCTTCTTGGGGCCTCTATTCATCAGGATCTTGGTATTGCTCTGCCAATAGTACAATCACCTTTGTCCCCATGCTTTCCATTTACCTCCATATCTAAAAGGGGTAGGAAACCTAAGAGCTTTAAAATGCAAAAAGAAGTTGATGTTGGTACTTAGACTACATTGATTGATCCTATTGGTTTTTCTAAGAAGAAGAAATTTAGTCCTACATTTACTAGATCTATTACCACCAAGCGAAGCCTTCAAACCCTAACAAGTGGTACTTGATAAATCGTCAATTGGATTTTATCAAATGTGATACATTCATGTTGCAAGAAACCAAATTAAATGATCCTGGAGTTGAGACCTTGTTATCATCATGGAAACCTTGGAGATTTTGTTATTCCCCATCTTTTGGGGCCTCAAGGGGGCTTGCACTTCTTTGGAATGAACTCTTAGTAGATCTTTCTTTGATTTCATTCTCTTATAATTGGATGCATGCTCTTATTAAAAGTAAGTTTTTGGCTGAAAATTTTTGGCTCTTTAATATATATGGCACAATGGGTATTTTAGAAAAGAAACATCTTTGAGACCATTTGTCTCTTGTTTCATATCCTCTGAGAGCACAATTTTTTGGTTTTGGGGGAGACTTTAATGTGGTATCAGATGAAATTGAAAAAATAGGGGGTATTATCTCCAACAAGAGGATCATATCAAATTTTGATTCTTTTATTCACTCTAATTACCTAGTGGATCGTAAACCCCTAAATGGTCCATTTACATGGACAAACATGCACAAATAATTTTGTCAAATTACTGAAAGATTATATCATTTTTTAATCTCTGGAAGTTGGTTAGGTTTAGACCTAGATGTTTATATTGGATTTGATGAAACTATCAACCCTGTAGCTCCCAAGAATCACCTGCATGCAAACACTTGTCACAGAAAGAGAGAAGCAAAAGCTATGGAGATCAGAAACAACAAATCTGTGGAAGAGGAAACATCCTCAATTGATTCAATATTAATGGAATAGGAATTACAAAAGAATTCATTAATTACAAAGAGATCAATCCTTATAAAGGAGATTGAACACCCAGAAGGTGGAGAAACCTAGGTTACATGATAATAATTAATGAAGAATTAATTATTATATGCCTAAAGTTTAGCTTAAGTGAACTAGAGATAAAGAGTGACTTAATAATTAAATCAATAATGATTTAATTAATAAGTGAAAATACCTTTTAATCTAACACCCCCTTAAGATAAACTTAGGGAGAAGCTAAAAACATAGAAACAACTACTAAAAGCAGGAAAATGGGTCCCGGCAACAAGGCCTGATCAGGTACCCAAGTACAAAAAATATCTGTAAAGAGGAGAAAAGCGCGAAAGCCCAATGGGAAAAACCCCTCTCCAAAAAGAGATGAAGACTAGTGAAGGACTGAAGAAGCCTCCAAACTAAAGAATATTCCAGAAGATAGGAACAAATCAAGAACATGAAGAACATCACTAAAGCATGAAGCTGCAAACACTGTCAAAGAATAACTGGTGGAACCTCCACTGTAAAAGAACATGATCAGATAGAGAATACTGTAAACAAAGTCTGAAGAGCTAATCAATTGAAGATGGAAGGATGCCTCCAAAATAGGAATGAAAGAGTGTCCATATGGTAAATGATCCATCTCACCGAAATGCATAGGTACCTAGCCACTACATCCGCCTAGTACGTAGGAACAAATATTGAATACATGGATCACTCCATAAAACCAAGGAAGCATTAGAACCAATAGGAGATAGCCCCCATAATGCTGAGCAGGGAGAGGCATGATAGCTACACTAAATCAGACTACCATGAATAACTGCATGATGAAGAACGTACAAACACATATAAAGGATGGTGTCGTGGAAGGATCACTCTCTTAACACACATCATGAGGATAATGTCGTGGAAGGAACACTCACTTGACAAAGGTAGATGGAAAACAAAGCAAACATCAAACCNCCCCCCCCCCCCCCCCCCCCGCTTGGAAATTTATAATATAGTGCAAGTAGTAAAAATAAAATCCTTGAATTTGAGAACCAAACACCTTATTCTGACACATGTATGGATATTGATTGGGCTTCTTTAAATTTCAATCCAATTTCGCCTAAGAGAGACCCTTATCCATTTGATATTCCAAATCTTCATGATGGACATGGTATAGGATATGTATAACAAAGCATTGAAACCCACAAAAAATATACATCACATTTTTCCAAAGAAACCCTAGGTTTCCAACCTTCTCATTTGTCCAATCAATCTATAAATTCTTCTCCTAATTTCCCATCACAAAAAGAGACTTTTTTTATGAGCTTTTCAATGTCAAATTGATTACTCCCCCTTTAAGAAACAAATGAAAAAATAGAAAACAAACAAAACAATTCTTCAATTTGTATGTATCATCAAGTTCTTGGTCATAAGACTAGTGAATGTTATGATTTAAAGTGTAAAATTTAAGAATTCATTGATTATGATATGATTCAAATGACACATAACAATGAACGACATATTTTTCATGATCATTCTAAATAAAATCTAAGTTCCTATTATGTTGCTCCTTACTATGTGGCATTGCTAGCCTATCCTTTTGGGGCTCATTGTCATTTATGGTGGTGCAATTTTAGGTGCAATCGTACTTTGTGAGCAACATAATGGTCTTCCTTATTCCTTGTCTCCACATTTGGTGGGAAAAGGTACTAATTCGTTCTCCTAACCCAAGGACCCATTTGATCCCCTTGTTGACTAGTGTCTTTTATAATGTAATGTCCCTTCTTTCATGGATTTGCTTGTTTACATAAGAATCTTCTCCTTTTGAGGAAATTTAGATCCCGAGTTTACAACCTTTTCTTTGCTTGAAATCGCATATCTATTATAAATGACCTTTCACTTGAGGTTCTTAATGTGTTGTCCTTTTCCAAGTATTCCCTTACCTATCAATAGGTAAGGTGTGTATACTTGATCATCCTTCCTCATTTTCTATTACCTTCCAAAAAGATCTAATACCATTTTTTGACTTGTTTTTTTATAACATGATATCCTTTCTTGCATGGATTTGTTATTTTACGTAAGGATTTTCTCCTTTTTAAGAGATTTACATCTTGAGTTTCAAACTTATGCTTGCTTGAAAGCAAATGTCTATTATAAAAGATCTATCACTTAGGGTATATGTAATGGGTTATATTTTTCCATGCCTTCACTCTTGTGGGGAAAGGTTTCATTTCTCAATCTTTTATATTTTCTAAGGATTCACTTTCTCTCCATTATGTGGTATTTGTTTGTCACATGATATCATTTCATGCATGAAGTTGTTGTTTTATGCAAATAGTTTCTCCTTTTTAGGATATTTACATCTCGAGTTACAGTATTTTCATTCCTTGTAAAGTAAATGTCTATCCTAAACAAATACCCCATACTTGGGGGCTTATAATGTGTTATCTTTCATCAAGAATCTCTTTTTCACCTAGAAATAGGGGCTAAAAGGGTGCATTCTTGTTCTATTCCCCTCTTTGTCTTGAAGATTTTGTCTTTGTTCAATATTACCTCTTGAAGGTAGATGTTTTATAGCTAAGATCTATTCTCTTCAAGGGTCTCTTCCCACTTGAGGATATCCTTTCACGATTATCTATTCATTGGTTAATAAGGGTTTTCACTCTTTGTTGGGGTTATAACATGCATTATTATTTTAAGTATATCTCCTTGTTGTTGGAATTAGGTATCCTTATTCTCTTTTCCCTATGATGCCACCATATTCCTACATTTCCATCATAAGGAGGGGGCATAAATTTGGCCTCCTTGTATATTATGCAACCTTATCAATCTCGAAGGAGACAATGCTTTCCTTAGGACTGATTGTGCTTATTTATCCCTAAGGAGACAATGCTTTCCTTACGAATGATTATGCTTATTCATCCCTAAGGAGACAATTATTTCCTTAGTATTAATCATTCTTACTGATCCCTAAGGAGACAATGCTTTCATTAAGATTGATGTGTTTTATCCCTAAGGAGGCAATGGTTTCCTTAGAACTGATTGCTTTTTTATGGATCTACACAGAGATAATTATTTCTATAAGAATAATCCTATAAGCCACCCCTATGCACACAAAAATTCAAGTCACTCGTGTGCATAAAATTTTAAGGTAGAATTGACTAGCATAAATAAACTTGCTAGAACACCAATTCTCCTTCCCTTTTTCTTTGATGAGCGGAACTAGCATAACACAACTTGCTAGCCTTTCCATCTCCTCCTCTTCTTTTCCCATGGATCACCAAGCATAACAAAACTTACTAAACTATTGGATTCATGGTATCTCTCTCTTCTTTCCATGATCACATAGCTTTTCTAGTAGGTTAGATCATCGAGTGTGTTTTGTCCTTGGCGTATGATTATTCTCTTAATAATTTATCTCTTGAGCTATAGAGCTTCGATTTTCACATGGTTTGTTGCACTAAGACCGTGATTGAGTTTCCTAGCTATCTAAAAGCTCTATAAGAGATTTTGAGTTCATCTTGAGCCCTATTGATATCATTTGTCAATAAATTCATGTTGGAAGATTATTGATCATGTCAGAGATTGATGTCTGTTGACATTAATATTTTTTCATTGATGTTAACATACTATTTTTGTTGTAGATAATGTGTATTATTCAGTAGAGATGATTTTAGTTGTTCAAATGATGTGTTTTTGTTCTTGTGCTGCGATCGTTAGTGATGGTTCAGATATGTATGTAGTTTCCCTACATAGGTTTTTTGGTTGGTTGAGTAAGCTTGGATTGGTCTATCAGGATGTTTTCTATTTTTGTGTTCTTGTTGTTCATGATGTTTCTGTGGTTGATTTTTTGCTTCAGAATGGATCAATGTGGTTGATTGAATGGACGTGAAGTTGGTGGTTTCTTTGGGACTCAATGTTGTTTCCTCAGCTAGTATTGTTCATGATTCAGTTTATCTCTGTAGCTATAGAGCTCCAATTTTCACACTATTTGTTACATTAAGATTGTGATTTAGTTACCTAGCTACCCAAATTCTCTATACAAGATTTTGAGTTTATCTTGAGCCCTATTGATAGCATTTGTTAACAACTTCATGTTGGAAGATTGTTGATCATGTCATAGATTGATGTGTGTTGACATTGATGTTTTTTCATTAATGTTAAAATACTATTGTTGTTGCAGACAATGTATATTATTCAGTAGAGATGATTCTAGTTGTTTAGATGATACGTTTTTGTTCTTGTGCTGCGATTGTAAGTGATGGTTCATATATGTCTATAGTTTCCCTACATAGGTTCGTTGGTTGGTTGAGTTAGCTTTGACTGGTCTATCAGAATGTTTTCTATTTCTGTGTTCCTGTTGTTCAAGATGTTTCTATGGTTAATTTTTTGCTTTGGTATCGATCGATGTGGTTGATTCATTTGACACTAAGTTGATGGTTTCTTTGGCACTTGATATTGTTTCCTCAGCTAGTGTTATTCATGATTCAGAGTTTGAAAAGCTATCCTTTTGGTGTGACGGAGTTTAGTGTTCAGTGTTCATGATGAATAGTACAGAGATGAGTCTAGATTTTTAGATTGAGATGTTATGGAGGATTGAGAGGTTATTCATATTGCTTGCAGGTGTTCTTCGATCGTGTTATGATCTTGTTGTTGGTTAGCCCTGATTCTTGGTGACCAGATTTGGTGATTTTCTAAGTGTGTTGGTTTTTCTTCATTTAGGTCTTAGCCAACTTGGTGAAGTAACATGTTGTAATTTTTGGCATGGATTTGGCGAAGATGTTGCATGTTCATGGATGATGTTTGGGTCATATCTGACTCCTAACCGAATTGATTTGGATCGCATTGATTTTTGAGCTTATTATTCATATCATTTATTTGTATAGGTCTTGACTGACCATGTTGTTGATTATTCATTGTAATATGTATAAATAGGAAATCATGTGTGATTGTGATGGGTTTGGTAGAGAGAGCATAGAGAGATGTTTGTATTCTACTACTGAGGCAGAAATTGTACTTCATTGGAACTATATTGGCTTTGTAGATTTTTTAAGTCAATTTGGTTGTATTGGACAGTTTGTCCACCCTTTGTAACTATTATCAGAGATTGATCGGTGAACCCAAATGAAGGCCATATCGTTGTATTATGAGCAGTGTTCTCTGGGAAGTGGGTATGTGGATGAAAGTGCATTCTTCTTTGTTCATATTTTCTCTTAACCAAGAAGTACTTTTAGCATAGTACATCTATCGTGTGGGTTTGAATCCCACTAGGGTTTTCCCTTAACCAAGTTTCCTCATAAATAAATATGGTGTTGTGAGTTGTGCATTGTGGATATTTCTTTATTGTGTATCTTTCAGATCTGTAAGATATTTAATATTTTAAAGTTAATAAGTGTGAGGACAACTAATTCACCCCCCCCTCCACCCTCTCAGTTGGTCTTGTCCTCTTTGGGCCTAATAATTGATATCATAGCTAAGTCATTTTGAAGAAGCTTGATCGCTTGAAGGAGATCTGATATGGAAATCATTATAAAATATTATCCAAAGTTTGATGGAACCAACTACCTTATATGGAAGGATTAGATGACTACTTATCTAATATGCATGGGAGATGAATATTGGGAGATCGTAGAGAAAATGTATTTCATTCTTAATGATCTGACTCAAGATACTACTGATGAAAAGAAAAATTTCAAGGAGAATATGATTGTGAGGGAAGCTTTGATTAGTGCATTTTCAGATACATAACATTCTCACATCTATGGAATGTGAACATCGCATGAGGTATAGACTAAACTAGAAACTATTTATGAAGGTGGCAGGTATGTAAAGAAAGCTAAGTTGCAGGGACTAAAAGAAAAGTATGAAGATATGAAGATGAGTGAAAGTGAAACTATCACATCCTATATTCAAAGAGTAAATAATATAGTTAGTTCAATCAGATGTGCTAGTGGTACCTTGGAAGATAATGAAGTTATATACAAAATTTTGAGATCATTGCCTGTATATTACAGTGAGAAATTTGTAGCTATTGAAGAAGTTATGAATGTGAAAGATATTACAAGAGAATCCTTGACATGTAGACTATGTGCTTATTAGATGACCACTCTTGCTAAGGAACTTTCGAAGGTTGAAACTGTATTCATAGCCAGTGTGACTAGGCATGACCAGGAATAGAATTCTTCTATAGTAATAAAAGACAATTACTATGCTAAGAAATGGGAAGAGATCATGGAAGAGGAAAGAAATATTGATGAACTTGAAGCCTTGATTGCAAGAAGATTTCCTAAAGGTTCTGGTAAGCATGAAGGAAAGCTACCTTTAAAATTTATACCTTGTAATAAGATTTTTCATATTGCATCTAGGTGTCCAAATAAAGTCTCGAAGGAATCTAAGAAATTTCCATCTAAGGATCATAGAATTTTTTATGTTGTTGAAGAAGGTGTGACTGATGATGAATCTGGTGCTAGTGATGAAGAGATTGTGTTTATTTCTATTAAAGAAGATAATCCTAAATAAGAGAAAGCCTTAGTTTTACATGTTGTTAAAAGAGATGAATGGGTCATTGATAGTGGATGTTCACATCATATTACTGGTGATAAAAATAATTTTGTGAAGCTTTAAGATTATGATGGTGGTGTTCTTAGGTTCAATAACAACATGCCTTGCTTTATAAAGGGAAAATGATCTATTGCTCTTGATGGTAAAAATAGTACTGGTGATGTTTTGTATGTTGAAGGATTGAGCCATAACTTGTTGAGTGTTGGATAGATACTGGACATGGGATAGAAATTGGAATTCATAGGAGTATGCAAAATCATTGGAAGCAATGAAAAGTTGATTGCATCAAGTACATAGATTGTTGATAATCCTTTTCATTTTGAAAATTATTGAGAACAAATGTCTGATTGCAAAGGTTGATGACAATTGGTTGTGGCATAGAATATTTTATCATACAAACTTTGATAATATAGTGAAGTTTGGCACTAATAATGTTTTAATATAATTGCCTAAGTTAATGAAGCCTGACAATTTGTGCAAAGAATGTCAATTGGGAAAACTTACTAGATCTACTTTTAAGAGTAAGAATTATACTTCAAATGGATTGCTAGAGTTGGTACATATAGATTGGTGTGGTCCTACAAAGATAAGAAGTTATTGTGGTGACAAATATTTCATGCTATTCATTGATGACTATTGAAGGATGATGTGGGTTACATTTTTTAGAGAAAATTTAGAATCTTTTCAGAAATTTTAGATATTCAAGGTGATGGTTGAAATAGAGTTTGGAAAGAGTGTGAAGTGCCTAAGATTGGACAGAGGGGGATAATTTATATCTGGTTAATTTTATGCTTATTGTGAATAACATGGGATCAAGAGGCAAACTTCTTCTCTATGAACCCCACAAAAGAATGGTGTTGCAGAGTGAAGGAACAAAACTATCCTAGACACAACTAGGACTATGATGATTGACAGAAATGTTCTATAGATCTACTGGAGAGAAGTTGTGAGTACTGTTGTTTATACCTTGAACCGAGTGCAGATAAAGAAAGGAATAGGTAAGACTCCTTATGAACTTTGGTATGGTTGTATTCCTACAGTGAAATAATTTAGAATTTTTGGAAGTAAATGCTATATCAAGAGAGATGAAGACATTGGAAAGTTTGATCCTAGAAGTGATGAGGAGATTTTTCTTGGATATTATACTAAGAGAAAAGAATATAAATTTTATAACTATAGACTGAAGAAGATTATTGAAAGTGAAAATGTTAGAGTAGATAAGAATGTGTGAAGATCAGAAAGAACTTGTGGGTATGACATAGCTAAAGGGAACAATCAGATTGTGGAAGTATAGAATCAAGATCAGAATCAGAATGAATTGAATGAACAGGTTGAACCTATGGCTAATGAGGACGATATTGAAACCAAAGTGTCTATTACAAATCCTATTCTGAATACTCCAAGGTATGCAAGGATTAATCATTTTGAAAATGCTATTATTGGTGCCAAAGATAGAGGTGTTCAAACTAGAGGAAGAATTTATAGAGATGAAACATGTTTTCTATCTGAATTTGAACCTAAAGATGTGAATGAAGCTTATAATGATGAGAGTTGGATAAATTCTATGAAGGAAGAACTTGATCATATTGAAAATAACAAGACTTGGATTCATGTTCTCATACCTGTGAAAAAGAATGTGATTATACCTAAGTGGGTATTCAGGAACAAGTTGAATAAAGATGGAAAAGTGTTTCAGAACAAAGATAGACTTGTATGCAAAGGGTATTCATAGATGGAAGGTATTGATTTTCAAGAGACCTTTTCCCCTGTAGCTAGAATTGAAGCTGTTATATTACTACTTTCATATGTAGCTTACAAGAATTTCAAAGTTTATCAAATGGATGTCAAGTCTACATTTTTGAATGGTGAGTTAGAGGAAGATGTTTACATTGAACAACCTGATGGATTTCCACTAAGTGATGAAGAAGATATGGTTTGTAAATTATAGAAAGCATTGTATGGATTGAAGAAAACCCCTAGAGCTTGGTATTCTAGGTTGGACAGGTACTTGACAAAGATTGGATCCAGTAAAGGTATAGCTCACAGTAATTTGTACTTCAAAGTAGTTAATGATAATATCTTTATTATTGAAAATTTTGTTGATGATATCATATTTGGGGGTGAAGATGAATTGAGTAAAGAATTTTTGATGAAATGAAAAAATAATTTGAGATGTCTATAGTAGGTGAAATGAAATTCTTTCTTGGATTGCAAGTTACACAGATGGATAAGGGAATTTTCATTACGCAATCCAAGTATGTCATAGATTTGTTGGAAAGGTTTGGTATGGAAGATTCAAAACTAGTTGGAACCCCCATGGTTACTAGTTGTAAATTGACTAAAGATGATGAATCCCCCTATGCAAATCAAACAAGATACATATCAATGATCGTTGGATTTCTATACTTAACTCGTACTAGACCTGATATAACAAATGGTGTTTGTATTGTGGCAAGATTTCAAGCAAAATATAAGGAATCACATGTTTTTGTTAAAAGAATATTTAGATACTTGAAGGGAACAATTAACTATGGCCTGTGGATTGGTAAGGACAATTATTTTACAATTTGTGAATATACAGATGTGGATTGGGATAGAAATGTTGATGATAGGAAAAGTAAAAGTGGTGGTGTGTTATTAGGTAAGAGACTAATCTCTTGGACAAGTAAGAAGAAGCATTGTATTTCACAATCTACTGTTGAGGTTGAGTATGTTGTTGTTGCAATTAATTGCACTCAAGTTAGTTGGATGAAGAAAATGTTGAAACATTTGAGGATAAATATTGATGAACCTATTGTTATTTACTATGATAACTCAAGTGTTGTAAATATTTCAAAGAAGCTTGTGCAACATTCAAAGACAAAGCATATTTCTATTAAGTATCATTTCTTGAGGGATAGACTAAGTGAAAAGGAATTAAGATTGGAGTATGTATCTACTAAGGAATAGATTGTTGATATCTTCACAAAGCCTTTTCTGAAGGATACATTTGAGTATCTCAATGATAAGCTTGGGGTGATCGCCCCTCTTGATCAGAGTTAATGGTGCTAAGGAAGACATCAGTCTAGAATATATCAAAATAGTATTCTCCAAATTGATGATTTAGGGACTACTCCTTAGGGGGGTAGTCTTTAGGAACTTATGGATCGATATTGTAAAGTTTCAATAACATTTTGAGGTGAGTTCAGTTCTTTTGATGTCTTTGGACCTTTTCCATTGATGTCAAAGGGGGAGAAGATTGTGTGAAAAACAAGTTGTATTGAGAGTTTTGAACCAGTTTTGTTGAGATTTTTGAAGGTGGATATTTAAAGTCATCAGATTGATATATTATCTCTTAGTATCTTTGTGCATTGATAATTTTTTCACTTCATATTTTTCCATCAATGCCAAAGGGAGAGATTGTTTGAAAATTGTTGAGCATGTCAAAGATTGATGTGTGTTGACATTAATGTTTTTCATTGATGTCAACATACTATTATTGTCGCAGACAATGTGTATTTTTCAATACAAATTATTTCAATTGTTCAGATGATGTGTTTTTGTTCTTGTGTTGCGATCATAAGTGATGGTTTGGATATGTCTATAGTTTCCCTACAGAGGTTTGTTGGTTGGTTGAGTAATCTTTGATTGGTCTATCAGGATGTGTTCTATTTCTGTGTTCTTGTTGGGTATGTGCACCAAGTTGTGGACCAAAAAAGTGGACATATCTTTAAAAAAAATTTAAATTTCATATAACCCGATCGGGTTATTGAAAATCTGAAATTGTTCTCGGCTTGGTAACCAAGCCTAGAAAATATTATTAAAAAACACAATCTATCTCAGAACCCGACTGGGTTTCAAAATTCCAAATACCCCGATCGGGTTCTAAAAATCAAAAAGTACTTCAAAACCCAATCAGGTTTTGAAGAAGTAAAAATTATGCATTTATTCTCCATAACCCGATCGGGTTATGAAGAAATTAAAATACGCTTTGCTCTAGAAGCCATAACTTCCACATACGGAGTCTGATTGACTCCATTCAAAAACCATAGGAAAGAGCTTGAGATGATCTAACACATTATTAACCTATGATCATCTTTAGGCATCAACATTTTTCCTGCCATCCATTTGAATCAAGTAAGGTATAAAATAGGTACTCATTATTGCCCATACATGCAACGTATAGGAAAATCAGTATGCTCTCTCTCTCTCTCTCTCTCTCTCTCTCTCTCTCTCTCTCTCTCTTTATCTCCCACTAAGATAATATGAGAGAGAGAGAGTAATGCAGAGGTGACAACAAGAAGTGTGGTCTTTCTCCTTTACCTTCAATAAGACACCCAAACCAATTTGGGCTCTCTTAGGATCCTAGATCCTTTTTTATACAATTTCTTCTACCTATCCAAGGTGGTAAAACCAATTTCCAACCTTTCCCAATTGGATACAATCCAATTCAAACTCTTACACTTTTGGGCTTTAGGGACACTAGCCCTATTTTAGGCCTCAACCTAGAAGTCTTCACCAGTGACTTCACCAACCCAAAATAACTATTGTGACACCTTCCTTATGTCCTAAGGACCAAGAATCACCCTTTGGTTCATCCCTCCACCTTCCGTACAGTACCTATCTAGGATTGTCCTAGAATTCCTTGTAGTACTATCCAGGAGTTTTTTTCCAACTTAACTTTCCCTCCTAGTCACTTTCTAGAAAAATAAGGATATATCTAGATGCCCTTTATGAAGCTATGTTAGACCCCAAAGCCTTGAAGTTCAACTCCACTCCAGAAACCCCTAACTCTCACCAAGTTCGCAGACCTAATTGGCCTAATTAGGCTTGGATTTCAAGGCAAGTAATAGAAATTGGGTGAATGGGATTGAAAAAATACTTCATATGTCTTCAACTAACTCCTTAAAACTCAAATCCACTCCTAATTCACTCAACCAATATTTTTAACAAACACAATACTTCCTTCTCCTTCATTCTAGGCTAAATACATTGAGATATTCAGCCTAGGGCTTGATGCATGAGGCCCTTACCCTTTGAATCATTTCCAGAGCTTCTAGAATCTCTAAATATACCATCCTAAATTGCATTTTCCAGGGTCTTAGAGAAATCCACTAGATAGAATGCAAGTTAGGACTTCATTTGTAAACTATGCTTTAAATAGACTCCTTCCTGGACTGCTTTTTGGATTTTTCAAATAAAACTTGTCAAATCAAAACCAAATGACTCCAAATAAATCTCAGAGTGAAAATAACACAAAATAAATTCAAGGCATCAACTTAGTTTCCCAAATCCACACCTTACACGTCCGTACAACTCAGAAACGCTCACAAAACCGCTTCATATTCCATTTCCCATGCATCAAAATTACATCTCAGAACTTCTAACCATGCGGGTTTGAAGTAAGAACTTAATAGAACTTAAAATGTGAAGTTGGATTGATCAAAAATTCCCCATGACTGTTGGGCTACCATCTTGCAACTCTCGAGCAACTTTTGCAGCATTTGGCAAAACTTGTCTTTTTGCACTCAATGACCTTAGGAATGAATCCAAACCTATTCAAATGATATAAAATGCTAATAATAACATGAATCCAAGGATTTTAACACTGAGGATTCTAAAAACACAAAACATGCTTAAAGAGACATAAACCTAACTAGGTGATCCAAATGGACTAAGGCATCTCTAAGCTCATAAGGTTGCCTACGAGATCCTTGACCATACACACATGTATCCCAAAACCAAAAATGGATGATCCTGTAAGATCAATCCATTTATTACAAACAAGATCCTCTAGGATCAAACAGAGACAGTCATGGGTTCACTACACCAGAGAGAGAGAGAGAGAGCATACTGATTTTCCTATACGTTGCATGTATGGGCAATAATGAGTACCTATTTTATACCTTACTTGATTCAAATGGATGGAAGGAAAAATCTTGATTCTTAAATATGATGATAGGTTAATAATGTGCTAGATCATCTCAAGATATTTCCTATGCTTTTCGAACGGAGTCAATCGGACTCCGTATGTGGAAGTTATGGCTTCCAGAGCAAAGCCTATTTTAGTTTCTTCAAAACCCGATCAGGTTATGGAGAATAAAATGCATAAGTTTTACTTCTTCAAAATCCGATCGGGTTTTGAAGTAATTTTTTCTTTTCATAACCTGATCGGTTTATTTGAAATTTAGAAACCCGATCGGGTTATGGCTTGGGAAGAGCTTTGGACAATGACCCAAAGGCTTGGAGGCTCATTTTCCCTCCATTTTTGTTCTTTTAGACATTTTTTTTAATCTTGTAAGATGAATTCTTGACTTTATCTTCATTAGGTTTGCAATTTGTAAAATGGGTAGCTTTATAATTTTTACATAATCTCATACATCTTCTTAGCTTTCTAACCATATAGTTTTTTCTATTTTTGGACAACATTAGCATAGTAAACTCTAATTTTCTTTACCAGTGTCTTGATTGTCCGGCTCACAGACATATGTCTACCATTTTTTTAATAAATTTTGATATACTTAATCAAATTTAAAATAAATTACATATTATTGTTCTACACTTGATTCTATACACTTTTTTTTAAAAAAAAATCCATTTTCGATTATTTTGATGCAAGTTATGCCTAGCGCACGAACAGGTACCAAAATTTTAGGATGTTATCACTTCAAAAAATCACAAAAAAAAAAACTCATTGGAAAATTACAAAAAATAAAAAAATTCTAGATCTCACCCTTAACTATCATCCTACCAAAGGGATTTAAAAAATATGAAATATAACTATATCTTTTGTACCGCGCACGGAAACAACTATGTTATATTTTTCCAAAAAAATCAGGAACATGTTTTAATGCACGAAAGGTTTGACCCTCTTAATATTATTGGTTTTCAAAAACAGTTAGTGTTTTAGAAACTAGATTCAGAGTACTACAATTTTTATTTTTTACACATCTTCTTATTTTGAGTGCATGACCGTCAAACGCCTGTTCCAAGATCAGGTTTACCCAATTTTAGAAACAATGTGTCCACTTATACCCCCCTTTTTGGTCCATAACTTGGTGCACACACCCTGTTATTCAGGATGTTTCTATTGTTGATTTTTTTCTTTGGTATGATCAGTGTGGTTGATTCGGTGGACATGAAGTTGGTGGTTTCTTTGGGACTTAATCTTGTTTCCTTAGCTAGTGTTGTTCATGATTCAGAGTTCGGCAAGCTATCCTTTTGGCATGGCAGAGTTCAGTGTTCATGATGAATAGTACAAAGATGAATCTGGATTTTGAGATTGAGATGTTATGGAGGCTTGAGAGGTTATTCATGATACTTGATGGTGTTCTTGGATTATTTTATGATCATGTTGTTGGTTAGAACGGATTCTTGGTGATCGAATTTGGTGATTTGATGATCGTGTTGGTGTTACTTCATTTAGGTCTTAGCCGACTAGGTGAAGTAACATGTTGCAATTTGTGCATGGATTTGGTGAATTTGTTGCATGTTTTTGGATGATGCTTGGGTCCTATCTAAGTCTTGGCCGACTTGATTTGGATTGCATTGGTGGTTGAGCTTATTATTCACATCATTTATTTGTATAGGTCTTGACCGACCTTGTTGTTTATTAATCATTGTAATATGTATAAATGGGAAAACATTTTTGATTGCAATGGGTGTGGTAGAGAGAGAAGAGAGAGATGTTTGTATTTGGAACTGAGGCATAAATTATACTTCATTGGAACTGTATTGGCATTGCAGATGTTTTAAGTTAGTTAGGTTATATTGGACAGTTTATCCACCCTTTGTTACTGTTATTAGAGATTGATCGGTGAACACGAATGAGGGATAGAGTGTTGTATTGTGAGCAATGTTCTCTACATAGTGGGCATGTGGATGCAAGTGTGTTCTTCTTTTTTCATATTTTCTCTTAACTGGGCAAAATTTTAGCAAAGTACATCTATCTTGTGGGTTTGACTCTCACCGGGCTTTTCCCTTAACCAAGTTTCCTCATGAACAAATATGGTGTTGTGAGTTATGCATTGTGGATCTTTCTTTATTATTTGTCTTTCATATCTGTAAGTTGTTTAATTGTTTAAAGTTAATAAGTGTGAGGACAACTAATTCATCCCCCTCTCATTTTTGCTTTTCCTCTTTGGGCCTAACAATTCACATTTATAATTCGTTGTGGTATACATGATACCCTATTTTCACCTTCCTAATTAGCAAGCCGAAATAGGGGGGCATATAGCTACCCGTGGATTTCATCATTCTTTTAGTAAGCCTTAGTTTTTGCTTTTCAACTAATAAAGTGGTTTTGAAAAATGTGGTTCCTAACATTTTGTTGCAGGTATTACACACTGGGGGATTCTTATTCAACAACTTTAGAATATCATTTTTCATTTACTATTCATGTACTTTAGCTTGCATATGTGTGTAGTGTCATATACTGCTAAAGTTGTGGATAAATATACCATCGTAAGTTGTAAGCACTTAACCGGTGTACAATTTCACAATATTGTAGCACCTATCTTAGTGTGTTTTCATTATAGTTTTCATAACAGGACTTCATAATTGCACTTAATGAACGCCTAAATTCAAATATGGGTTCTTTATCCCTTTAATCTTGTTTAAAATAAAGGTAAGACCTTATTTCTAAGTGTTCTCCTCTAATCTTCCTCCAATCCAATAATTCATTTTATCTCCTAGGCCCTATGTTACCATTTGTGGCCTTGGTGTTTTGTCTCGACCTCGAAACTAGCTGTCAATTCTAATACCGCATCCCCTAATATGTTGAGACCAATAGCCCTAATTTGGGCCTAAAATAGGTGGAAAAAAATGTTTCAAACATTTTGTTCCTAGGTAGAGAATGTTTCAAATGTTCTGAACTCTGAGTTTTGAGCCCAAATTCAAATTGGGTCCCCATCCTGGTGATTTAGTAGAGGATTAGGATTTACACTTGGCTCTCTCAAATTTTTATAAAAGAAAGCTTCACACTTCATTTTGGCAAGATCAAAGCAGTTGAAAGATTACATTTCCAATTTGAACACATCCCATAAATTGAGGACCTGTGAATCAAGGGTGCATCAATCTTATATCAAACATTCAAGCATTCCAAACATTCTCAACATCAAGATGAAGCTACAAAAGGATTATGATGATGACTAGGAGATCACTGATTGACGATGGGATTGTACTCTTCCTCTTTGGATTGGGTATGGTTTCTTGTTATCTTCATATCTACATGCTTGTGCTTCAAATATATACTTGTTAAATGCTTTCAATCACACATTGATTGCATTTTCATATAGGGTTTACTCTAGCACACTAGGATAGATCTTTACATTGCATTTATGCACTTTAGCTCATATCAATTTAGACTTACTCTAGATTCACGAGCACTACACACATTCTCTATATTATACTGACTATATGTGGAGGTGGCAATCACCAAAATGTGGGGTTGACCAAGGCAAACCCCTATATACCCACCCACACACATAATTCTCAGATTTTGCAGGTGTAGAAGACCTTGAAATCAACTATTGAAACTTTTATGCCATCTTGGCACTAAGACAATCACTCTGCAACTTGTCCCAATAGAAAACCCTGGGTACAAAACATTTCAAGAGTAAGACCATGAAGGCAAACACAAATTTAGAAAGAGAGGAGAGTAAGTGAAGCAAGAGAAACTTTCCATGGTTGCATGTCAAGACCTCCTAATGCCAAAAGTATCAATATAAATTTATGAAGCACCTAACCTCTTAATAGTAAGGGGGAGAAAATAAGAAAAAAATCATTTTGGGAGGGAGAAAATAGAAACATACAACCTCACTCCTATTCCATCCATTGAGTTATTTCATCCCAAGAAAGTCATCTATCACATCATGAACAAATATATACTTATTTAAGAAGCAACTTTGAGTCATGCCCAACATTAGAATCCTCTAGAATCACCACGTGGACTTGAGCATCCACCAATTCTACCTTTAGACTAATCTTAAAGTCAAAATCCTAACCCTTTCATTACTTTCCATTTCCATGCCAATGATCTTTCTTATTTGAACCTTGTTGGCGCCTTAAGGAAGGTTCTCCATGCTCAAAGAAAGACATGCATCCCAAAACATCTAGATCCCACCTATTCTAATTTAAATATAGTTGATGAGTAAGCTCTCTTGAGGAGAAATATTATCCTAACTACCCTCCAACTAACCACCATTGCTTGGATGCCTTCACTAATCTTATACTTTCAAGAGTCAAAGCAATGATTGGGTCTACTAGGTCTCCATGCACCCATCGCCATTACATCATTTAGTCCAAGCAATGACTAACCCTATTGAAGAATAATTTTGAATGCCCAATTATCATTTTACAAAGATATTGAATAACGAATTGCAAAACCTATTGAGGAATAATTTTGAATGCATGTTGAATAAGGAATTGGGTTTTGTGTAAGCAACACCCATTATAACCCCTAGTTCACCAATAAAATGAATTTGACAAAATAAAAAAAAATATTAGGAAGTCATCTACTTATTAATAAATAATACATCAAACGAATATATTGAATTAAGAGTATTTTTCAAAGTTGTGTTCTCTTGATTTCATGAACGCAAAAATCTCATGAATTCAAAACATCAAACTTTTATTTTATCCCAGAAAAATCGTCTTTCAACAGAGCTTCGAGTCCACGCAACAGCTAGGATCCTTAAAACATATGCTACAGAAATTACTGGTTACTAAGAATTGTATTCTCATCGCTTGAAATCAGTGATTTCCAACTGTTTCCAACGGTTTTTTTCTTTAAACTATACAGAGAAGATCTGGATACAGATACGCATTTAGAAGGTAATAAATGTCATTTGACCCAGGTGTTTGAATAAGCTCAACATGCTGTTATTGTTTCTTGTTTGACTGTGCACAACTCTAGGCTCATTCTGATTCTGATTGGGTCGTCCATGGTAGACTACAACTGCTCCAACCCCCCAAAAAAACACCCAACAAAACCATTGATTTGTTAGATCATTAGCTTCCCAATGCAGTACTGTTCATAAATAGGTCAAATGATCAGGACAACACAAAGATATGTACATTGATTTGGGAGTAAGGTTTCTTTGGTGCCCAAGATGGAGTGTTTTGTGAGGCCTAAACACACCAGAAAAATGTATGCTAACAAACATGCTAGTCCTTCACATCCCTTGGTGGAGGTGAAAGATGGTAGCACTGTAAATTGGGCCATGAACATTCATTCTCTCAGTCCTCTTCCTCTTCCCCTGCCTCTTCCTTACAGTAATAATTCAAGCCCAAGCTCAAAATCTGGTGTCCCACAGCCCAAGTCCTTTCTGTATCCAAAAGATGAGATGCACATCTCTGCATTGCTAGCCTTCTCCTACCAAGAAATCTCCACAGCATGTGGTTGTTTTAGTCAAGAACGGTGTGTGTATAAGGGACTGGACAGAGTTGTTTACAGAGCATCTCTGATGGTTCAAGCCACTGTAGCTCATCTTCTCAACCCCAAGGTATGATTAGCCATTGTAGTCCATTTGTCAAGAACACTTTTCGATGTTAGAAAAATAGTCAATATAATACATTATAAGATGCAAAAGCTTCGATTTACACTGTGTATGTTGTTTTGCTCAACATTTTGGATCAGAGGAAGAGGTCCATCATCACGAAGAGGAAAAAGTATACACTCTATCATCAGAAGGATTACCCTGTGTAAAACCTGGTTTATACTTTGTATGCTTTTTCCATGAAATTATAGATCACAGGGAGAGGTCCATCATCAGGAAGAGGAAAAATGCAAAGTCCATTATCAGAAAGAGGAAAAAATTGTACTTAGTGTAAAACCAGAAGCTTTTGCATCTTAAGACTGGAAAATTAATACAAACTAATGATACATTATTGTTGGTTTTTTTTTGCCCTTATGGTTTGTGATATGCAAATGTCAGCCATACAAGGAGTTTGTTATGGAAGTGAACAGGATGGCTTCTCTACAACATCCATATCTGTGCAAATTGATTGGCTTCCATGCAGGGGAGAGTGGAGATCGCATGGTGGTCTATGAGAGACTTGCTAATGGGGGCTTGGATCAGCTGCTTCTTTATAACAGGGCAAATGGAAATGGATCCTCCCCAATTGATTGGAGCAGCAGAATGAAAATTGCTTTTGGTGTTGCCCAGGGTCTTGCATTTTTACATGAACAAAGATCATTCCAGGTACCTATACAAGAACCCATATAGCTGCCATGAAAATGTACTTAGCTTTCCTTAGTTATCTCATAATTACAGTGGTGGGAGCAGGATTTTGACATTGTGAAGTAATGTTCAATATTTGAATGCAGGCCATGTACTGTGAATTCAGGGCTGCCAATGTCCAGATTGACAAGGATTTCAATCCCAAATTGTCAGACTATGGATTTGCCTGTGAAGCCCAAGTCTCTTGCAGTTCATCAACGGTGAGCCCACATTAATTCATTTGATTCCATTTTCTGAAGTTTCAGAGGAGAATAGTTAACTCTGTTTTTTTATGGGCTGCCCTAAAATTTTCCCTGCCTCAGTAAACTTAAATCATCTACAGAAGGCAAAACAGAGACCCTCATATCATTTAGTTGCTTTTTGGATATAAATGTGCGACTTTTTTTTAGCATCAATGTTTCTGATCACACTTGGTGATCTATTATCTGTTTATAGAATGCAAGGATATGTAAAATTGTAAATTCCATCTCAAACATCTGCATGATGCATGCTTAAAAGTCGTGCAATGATATCTAGAATCAACTAAATGATAATAGCATGGATTGTATAAATTTCACTCTCTCTATATATCCTCGTATAGATGATTAAAATGTCGCACAATCATATCCATAAACAACTAAATGATATTAAGTGGTTGCAAGCTTTGTGCTAGTTTTCTTCTTGTAACGGGTCAGCCCCCTTGCTTTGGCTGCAAACAACTAAATGATAATAACATAGATTTAAATGACAATAACATAGATTGTATAAATCTGATAACATTAAGAGACCCACATTTCAAACAGGGGTCCAATTTCCAAAGAGATGACTTACTTGTAGGCATGTTGGATCAGGATGTGCCATTGTTTCTCTCTGATTAAATTTGTTTGATGCACAGACAGCAGGATATCTTGCTCCTGAGACTGTAAGGCGAGGAATTGTGAGTAGAAAGAGCAATGTGTGGAGCTTTGGGGTAATGCTGTTGGAGTTGCTAACAGGAGGGCATCCTAAGGACGAAAGAGATCTGGTGAAATGGGCTGTACCCTTTCTAAGCGAGGAATCAAAGCTCTTTATGATACTGGATCCCAGATTGAGTATATCAAACATCTCAGTACAAACAGCTAAGGCTGTGGCAGACTTAGTTCTAAAATGCCTGCGAGAGGAGCCCTCAGATCGCCCAACTATGAGAACAATCTTAGAAACCCTCAAGTCTCTTCCAGACATAAGATGCTGTGTCTCCCCCAAATTTCCATTGAAAGAGCCCACCTCAATAAAAAATGAAGATTGCAATATTTCCGAGCCAAAAACCGTAGGCATACTGTATCAGTCTCGGAATTGGCCACAATGTGTAAGGATAAAGCACCTAAAAAACCCACCTACTTATTGTTCATAAGGTTTTCACAGATCATATTAAAAAGAGCTTAAATCAATTGTGTATATTTTTGAATCTAAGATTTTGAATCATATTCAATCTATCATCAAGATATTGATACATGCCAAAGCGTTCTAGTTCAATTTCTAGAGGCGTGTTTGGGTCAAGTTCGACATTTGGGTGACTTTGACGAATTGAATAGACTTGCTATTTCATATTGTTGTAATCCGGTATATAAAGATAGAGATGCTGATATCTATGTATGTTGAGATATTTCCATAAAAAAATTGATAGATTTTTTAATCACACCTCTTAATTTTAATCTATCTTGTAGATTTAAATTGAATCCAATAATGATAAATAAAAACATTGATAGAAATGAGGAGGAAGAAGATGGAGAGGATGAGGAGGAGGCTGCTGAAGAAGAGGATGAAGATGAGGACCCAGCTGAGGATAATGATGATGAGGAACAAGAGAAAGACAGCGATTCCCCTGTTCTGCTCAGAAGTCCAAAATCAGATGACTCTGCAGCAAGCTCAGAAAATGACTCCACTTCGGCATCAGATTGATGCCAAGGGATAAGTCCTTGAGGGGCTTCTTGTGAATACTTTGTTGAATAGTCTTTAATTTTTTTGATACTTCATAGTTTAAAACTTCTGGTTATTCTTGGTTTGAGCCTTTAGTGCTCATTTTGCTGTTCACAATCCTCTTGGTAGAGTTGGGTTTTGAACTTGCAACTCTTACTTTATTTTTTATGTTTTATTAATATATCTCTCAGACTCCGCCCTTATGGATAAAAAAAAATATATTGATAGAAATCTGGGAGTCAGTTTTCTCTTTTCAATTGCAATAAATTATGATTTAAATTAAACTGAGAATTTTAATAATCTTCATGAAAATCATATCAAGTCATCTTCTAATCTTTAAAAAAACTAACAATATTTTAAAGCCTTACTTCAGAACAATAAAATATGACCCAATGAAGTTGGTTGAAATCTGGTAGACAGTTTTCTCTTTTGAATCCCACTGGAATGTTGTGAAGGATTGATATAGAAAAAAAATTGAAGGATTGATGTGTTCTTAAAGGATGTGTTTGTTAGGGACACGGGTGTCTGTCATATGAATCCTTCAATTTTTTTTCTTTGTCTGTGTTATTATATCCTGTCCTAATGTTAGTTAATAGCTATGTACCTCGCAAATCACAAAACTGTTAGTTGTATCTGTGTCGGAAACAAGACCTCTACAAATGTGCCGATTTTTATCTGTTCAAGATGTTATCTCTCTCTTCAAGGTGCAGTGATTAATGGTCGGCAAAGAACCAGATTCTTCCAATGCTTTTCGTTATTCTCTTTTATTTATTTTTAGATCTTTTTATAAAAAAATTGTTTGTCTTGGTGTAATTATTTAAATAGTGTTGAGTTCAAGTCTTCTTAATACAAAACATAAATAAAAATTGATTAGAGGAAGAACATCAATTATTATCTTTATTGTAATTACCGTTTCATTGAAGCTTCTAATTACTAATGCTAAAGAAGCGAGTTGGCAAATAAAGCTGCTTTGGGAGAATCTCTCAGGCTCAGTGGTCACATCACTTCGGTAAATGGTCTTCCTCAATAATGTGAGAGCAAACCTGCTCAAGTCATATCGCTATTAATGCGGATGTCACTTGGCCAAATTGAGCCATTGAGATTTTGGTGTTCGCAAAAGATAACACCAACTATCATCCAAAACATGAAACGTATCTTTGTGGTGTAAGATCAACTCTCCCATGAATCGCCTCTTCTTCAAGTGGTACAGCCTCATGGGGTACAAAACGGAAAACTTCATTAACTATACATCACATCAAACTGGATTGGCTTGTCCTTGGATTTTGGCGCCCATTTTGCACTCTAATTCCAGTTTTAGTTCTTCTGACATTTCGTACTTGGCAAGGCAAAGTTCTCTTAGGTGGCAATTGTTAATGCACCCCAATGATGATAGCTCTTATTCATCAAGAGTATTTCGAGCCACGACTTTAATTGAGTAAGGTACGCAACAGCTAGTAGTGTCAGATCAATGACGATTCATCCCTTTTTGAAAGCCTTGCAGCTTGCTCGCAAATTCATAACCTTTGTTCTTGAAGGAACTCATTGGTTTTTTGCTCTTTAGAATCCTGATTCATACACAGAGAAAAATAGATGGATACCCCCATAAAGCTTAGGTCTGATTTCGAGCAAATAGCTTCGAATAATCCCATTACTTCCAATCAGTTAATGGAGGTCTGCAATTTTAAACACCCCCTTGTAATTCATGCAGTCAAGAAGGTGTTGGGTTTTAATTTCCTCAACACCAATCACAGATACAGAGTACTCTCGGACATCTGCGCGGGCTTTCTAGCGAGCATTTTAGTTGTGAGAGCTTCCAAGACGTTTGTTGAAGATCTTTGTGATCATTTGTTTTCAGGAAATTTCATAGTGGGGCTACATAATGCAGTGATGAATATCGACTCGGAGCTTACTACTCCACTTCCATGGGACCTGGCCACAGTCATGACTGCAAGACAACCCTTTCCCAATTTTGGGGTTGTCCCTCGGAGGAACTTCTATGATGGCCCCCACAGGCGCCTATTCATTCTATGGGGTTGGGAATGGGAGGATCACCAAACGCGTTTGAGCATGATGCGGAGAGGAATGAATTTCCTCTCCATGTTCCTAGGATTAGAGGACAGCCTTCACGCACCCTATGGTGACCAGTTGGATGAAAATCTCCCATGGGTGTATCAATACAAGTATGCCGAAAAGCTGGATGGGTTGGGGAGCTTTGATTCCTCGGATACGGAGGAGAGTAAGGAAGAAGATGAAGAAGAGGAAGATGAAACAGAGGATGCTGAAGAGGAGGAGAAAGGCGAAGATGAAGAGATGGACGAAGAGATGCTCCCATCAGACTCCAAGGAAGAAGACACTACAGAGGAATGTGGCACGCCTAGCATGAGAGGTAGCCAAAAATCAAACTCAGCAGACACCACAAAGAATGACACCTCTTCTCCCTCTGACTGATGTTTGTTTAAGCTTGCTTGGGGTTTTTTGTTTTAGGTTTTACATTTACTTTTGACTATACATTGTTATTACTCCAGCTACTGTAAACTTTAATATTGTTTAGACTCTCCGTTGAGTTGTGGTGCTCATTTTGGGTTCACAATCCTCTCGATAGGATTGGGATATGAACCAACAAACTTTCTTCTGCTTGTTTCCCTTTCAAGTTTACATAAATAAAATCTAGGCTTCGGCCCTTTACTGAGCAAAAAAAAAACAAATGATAACTAAAATTTCACTAATAAATATATTAGGTACCAATAGCCTCCACTTGTACTTGAAATATTTTAGTAATTAGTGGAACATTTGTGCATAAGTATTGGTAATTCTTGAATAACTAGACATTTGTGCATAAGTATTGGCAATTCATGAATGACTAGACATTTGTGCATAAGTATTGACAATTTTTGAGGTCATTGTAGTGCACAATTATCGAGACATCTTTAAGTAGGTACCAAGCGACACTTTGAAATGACCTCTTTTTTACCCTTGCTTACATAGTAGATCTCACAACATGCATTGCTACTACCCAGAATCCTAAACAATAGCTAAAAGTTGTTAAGTCGCATACAAAGACAAAAAAAAAAAAAGCCAAAATTTGATGTACCGTTTAAGATCTATGGATATGTAAAGTTATAGGTATAACAAGTAATGGTACACTTCCCCTAATGATGTTGT
This sequence comes from Thuja plicata, assembly GCA_018584345.1. NCBI lineage: Eukaryota > Viridiplantae > Streptophyta > Pinopsida > Cupressales > Cupressaceae > Thuja > Thuja plicata. The sequence goes on along the minus strand of MU228410.1, from coordinate 1,245,809 downwards.
ATCATAAAACTCAAGAGTAATACAAATATAATTGAATATGTATATAGTTCAATTTGGTGAGGGTGACAAGTACGTTTCTTGATCACTTCATCAATCAAGAATCAAAATGTTTTATAGATGCAATAAATAAGGGACTAAATTAGGATTGTATAGTGTCTCCCATGTTTGCATTTTGTTCCATGGTTATTTTGATCTGAGAGATACACTAGTTGTTATTATTTGAATATCTGCATGATGAGATGCATCGATGACTATTCATTATTTTGATTGCCAATATCATAGCTATTAGGGGTTAGACTATGCTGCTATTTCAGTTTGATCATATCTACATGATGATGCTATTTGATGTGACATGATTTTATGATGATATCAAGTTTATTTTGTATTTGGACTATGGATTATGGATTATGCATCTGAAGGATGTTTATTGGACTCATGATTGTTGTGCTTATATGTTGTGGATATTTTTTTTTTACCTTCAGTTGGTACATGCTTAGAATAGCCATGAAATGATTACTTAAATGCTTTAATTTAATGCAAATGTTATATGATTATATGTTGTGTATGATGTATTGCACCACTGCTCTCATGTTTGCATTATGTTCCATGGTTATTCTTATCTAAGAGATACTCTAGTTGTTATTATTTGATTATCTGCATAATGAGATGCATCGATGACTTCATTATTTTGATTGCCAGTATCATAGTTCTTAGGGGTTACACTATGTTGCTATTTCAGTTTGATCATATTTGCATGATGATGTTATTTGATGTGACATGATGCTTTATGATGATATCTAGTTTATTTTGTATTCAGACTATGGATTATGGATTATGCATCTGGAGGATGTTTATTGGACTCGTGATTGTTGTGCTTATATGTTGTGGATATTTTTTTTTTTACCTTCAATTGGTACATGCTTAGAATAGCGATGAAATGATTATTTAAATGCTTTAATTTAATGCAAATGTTATATAATTATATGTTGTGTATGATGTACTGCATCACTGCCACTGTTAATGTTATACAACACTAAGGGGGGGATGATTTAGTGCAACCAAAGATCTACAAAATCTTTCCAACAACTTCCAAAGTAACCAACATGCAAAGCTAAATATAATATAAAAGCATAACAAAGCATACATCCATAAAATCAACACAAAGACACAAATCTTTTATCGTGGAAACCCTTGTTAGAGGGAAAAATCACAGTGGGAATTATCACCCACAAATCTCAATAGTGCACAAATAAGATCTACCATGTTAGGAGCATTACAACCACCCCGTTAAGGGCATACCCAGTTAAGAGTATCTTTATCCCAATTAGAAGCTATTACAAAAGTCCTGTTAGGAACTACCTTGTTAAGGGATTTGAAACTCCTTCTGAGAGTCACCCTGCTAGGGCATTTAGTCTCCAGACCTGTTAGGATCATGCATACCTTGTTAGGAGTAACCTTGTTAGAGGATTTTAATCACAAGCCAGTTAGGACTTTCCTTGAGAATGAACTCAAATAAAATTGATCTAAAAGTAACACACTCTGCTTGATAGATCCGCTTCAGCACTGCTCAAATCACTACTCTGCTCATACACACATTCACTTCAACCACTATAATCATCGCATCAATAACTACTCACCACAACAACACTTTACCCTTCAATTTCATCTCTTATATACACTTTTAGGTTGGTGAAATAACCCTAAAACATGTTACATGTTGCCAGCCTCCAAATCCAAACAAAATACATAAGAGATCACTTCAACCTAGGAAATTGAACTCCTCAAGGTCGTCCCTTAAAAATATAATTCACAAATAATTAAAACTTTGACACGTAATTGATCGCTACCTTGATTTCATCACCTTGACTGAACGGGTTGACTATTCTTTTTGATATCACTAGTATTTGCCTCAAATCTTCATCTGTGTGTTGAATCAGCTTACACGATCATAGATCTAGGTAATCATGACTCTATAGATACCATCTACATGGTCGCATCATCTGAATCCTTCAGATTATCATCGCACACTAACATTACCATCACAGACTGTATTATCACTGGTACACTAGATACTTAGAAAAATTCATGTGTAACCACCTTCCTCACTGGTATAACAGATCTGGTCTATGAAGTAGACTTGTTGCCAGCAATGACAACACTACAACATTCACCACATGATCTAGGATATGATCATCTTCATCAGATGCCAAAAAATCGTATCCGCGTGATGATTCTATTTGATGTGACATGGTGCTTTATGATGATATCTAGTTTATTTTGTATTCGGACTATGGATTATGGATTATGCATCTGGAGGATGTTTATTGGAATCATGATTGTTGTGCTTATATGTTGTGGATATTTTTCTTTTACCTTCATTTGGTACATGCTTAGAATAGCCATGAAATGATTATTTAAATGCTTTAATTTAATGCAAATGTTATATGATTATATGTAGTATATGATGTACTACACCACTGCCATGCGTTTTGTCTGTTAGTGTTGGAACAAAGTGAGATAGGGCCATAGTCACTTGCTCGTGATATCTACACGGTGTCCCATTCTTTGTTATTGTGATTATATGTGTTATATGTGCTTCAACTATTTGTATATTGAGCATCTGCACTTTATGTTTGCATGTTTACTAAACAAGTACCATGTACATTCATCCTGAGTTGCAGGAATTGAGTGTGTACCTATATCTCTGATAGTGGCACCAGGAGATAGTGACTTTGGCCTTGCATATTGAGCCAATGTCATCCTTGTATGGACGACGTATATGTGTCATTTACATTATATCCCTTTGGTACATGTTGGTAAATTTAGACTTCATGATGCATTATGTGATTTGACCCGTGAGCATGTATGTGCATTTAGAGTTTCGCAGCTATCGCGGAAGGTGTTTATTTTAAATGTTGATTTTTATGCGTTTGGGGATTTTACTTTATTTAATTTTAATTTATTGGCTAATTTGTCATAGTTGGATTCCATATGTTTGGAATTGATTTATTTAATTTAGATTAAGGGGCCAATTGATTATTTAAGAATTCAAATTATATAATTTATAAGTCACTTTTGTAAAAGTGCTAATATTGGCAAAAGTAAGTTTCTAATCTCACTTGATCTTTGATGCCTTTGTGTTTTTGACATTTTTTCTCCAAAAACCTCTTGGAGAAAATCTTGATTTGTTCATTGCCAAATTAAATCACTTTCTAATAGATCAAATCCGATCAATCTTGTCATCATTAATTCAATCTTATCATCCTAGGGCATTGCCAAAGTTCATCAATGCCTTATCTCTTTTCATTATTTATTTTGATAGCATTGTCCAAGTTCATCGATGCTATCGCTATCATCCCATCATCATCATATCAATAGCATTGTCCAAGTTCATCGGTGCTATTTCATATCGTCATTAGTTTGGGAGAATTATCCAAGTTCATCGATGTCTCCTTATCTTTATCAATCCTCTGGCATCATCAAAGTTTATTGATGCTATTTGATCATTTTCAAACATCATTATTTGAGCGCATTGTCAAAGTTCATCAATGCCTCATCTTTTCCTAAATCATTTTGGAACCATCAGAATTATTCCTAATCCTTATCAATATCATCAAAATCAATTCAATTGCAAATTAATGCCTTTGATTTAGCCAATGATATGCTAATTTTTCCTCTTGGGGTGAATAGCCTGTGATTTATCTCTAGGTTTTATGAATAAATTATATTTATTCGTTACTTAACCTAAGTCTCCATAATTAATTTCTAATTAAATAATTGCCTAATTTCCTAATTTAAGGAGTTTTAAATTTCATAAATGCTAATTACCTAATGTGAGTAATATTGAACTCTTAATTTATGTAAATCCTCATAAATCCACCTCACTTATAAATCTGCATAAAGGCCTTGCATACCTTAGATTGCATTTTCATTCTAAAAGCCTCTCAAAAAAGTCAAAAAAATCTTACACTTGCATATAGTCGGCATGCCGGTCTTCACAAGGTCTCAAGCATCCAAAATGAAACAAACCTCTTGTCAACCTATGTTTACAACAAAACAAGAATCACAACCACCTTTTGGTCCAAGACAAGGTGTAACGTTTCAAAACCAAGGCGACCTAATCAACATGCAATCCCTAGGTGATCTAAATCAAACATTTCCTAATTTAAGACGTGTCACTTTTTCATAGGAACCTACCACCGTGCAGATATTTCCTGACATAATACAATGTAATTACCTATGCAACATGGGGCATCCTTCCAATACTTCACCCAGTTATGGCACAGTATAGTGGGGACCCCCACCAAACTTTGAACCAATTTCTATGCCTATACAACCAAGACATGGTAGTGTTCCACCAGAGCCTCAAGAGGAACAACAAGAAACTTTAGAATTTGACCAACCCCAACCAACATACTTATGTCAAGAACCCATGTCAAACATGGAGTTGGGATCCTATCAACCTCCTTTACCATTGCAAGATAACCAAGATCTTGGTAATACCTCAAGTGTCTCCTCGGATTCTGAAGACTCAAAGTGAACTCACATTTGACTCAAAGATCTACCTAGAGATCAAATTGATAAAGCTATTAAGGAAAAAATAATTCAGAAGACATTGGAATATCTCATGATTCAAGATCTGAAATGATATATAAAAGTATTAAAAAAGACAAGTCCTCAATTACTATTACAATATCAAAATCCCACACAATCTACTTTGGAAGAAAACCAATCCATAGTAGTTTGGGATAAAGAAGAAGGGGAACAAGGCTCTAATGAGTCAACTGCAAACATAGCACAAAAAAGATAATAAAATGAGTTAACTATTGAAATTCCTCAAAAGGAATCCTTTTTTCCATCAATTAATCCTTTTTTTCACAATAACATTACCACTCCTCAAGGGATGGTGGATACTAAAAAAGCCTCCAAGATATATCCTTAAAGGACACTGAGGTTTGATTTTAAGAATCGCCCACCAGTTAGTCAACACAAACAACCAAATGATGCATTCACATTCCTGTGGGGAATGCCACATATACCCGTTTTTGAAGAAAAATAACAAAGCAGTCCTCCTTTAGTAACATAGTTGACAATTCAAGGAAGTAATTCAACTGCAACAACATCCAAAGGACCACTCAAAGAACCGCCAAGGGTATCCATGATAGATGCATCTCATGTGACCACCACAACTATGCCAAGTGCACCACTTGAGCCAAAGAAGAAGAGCATCATTGACATTTCACTAATTCCACCTAAGGTAATTCAACAAGCACATGTGGTGCAACAAGCTCAACAAGCTCATGTGGCGCAATAAGCCCATATCGTACAATAAGCTCAATAATCCCATATGGTGCAACAAGCTCAACAATCCTATATGACACAACAAGCACAATAGACCCATGTGGCATAACAAGCAAAAAAAACCCATGCAACACATAAAGCACATGTGGCACGAGTAAATATGTTGGCTCAAGGAAAGAAGTCAAAGCCACCAAAGTATAACACTTCCAATCTCTTTGATATACTTACACTGCTAGGATTCCAACAAGAACATAAGGTGCAACAAAAAATGATGCAAGGGAAACAATACCAAGTGGTGCTACTCCTAAAGAGAGTTTGTTGTACTTCATTTTCTACAAATTCATATATTGGTGAATGTAACCGTAGTAAGGAAATCATACAAGAAGGAGACACAGTCGGTAAAGCAACCGAGATGGTCACCGAGCATCGAGCATTTAGCAAGAACTGAGTGAGCTACATATACCAAGTCATGCAAAGACAGTTATCGAGCACTCATAAACATTGATAAGAGAGTACAGAGTTACCGAGTAAGCGCATGCATGTTTACCGAGTATTCCAGAGCCGACATTTCATTTAAAATTAGATACATTGGATTTGGACACCGAGCAAGAAGCGTGGCACAGAATTCAAGGTAAAATTTAGTTGAGTCATTGGGAATCCAAACACATGATTGGACAAGATCACGAGGAATATCCACAAATGAATTTGTAGAAGGCATACAAAATTGGAGATGTAACCTAAGTTTAACCACTTAATCCCCACTATTGATTTATGTTGCCCTAAGATCTGGTTAATCGCCTTAGTCACAGTTAACCGCCTGAAAATTATATAAGAGATCAATTTGAAGAATGAGCAAGGAGTTGTTGATAGAGTTGTCAATGAGATTTATGATGATGTTGCTGGTATTTAATTTGATGAATTGATTGTGAAGAGAGGAAAAGAAGATTAATGCAGAATGAAGCAGAGCTTGTGATACTAAGCTATCGAGTACATAACAATGTAACAAAGCTATAGAGAATAATGAGTCTGGACAACATTTGATTTATGCATTACTATCATACATTTTGTATTGAATTTTTTTATATTCAGATAAGTACAAATTCCATCTATGGGTAGGCCCTTATAGGTCTTTATAGTTTGTAAATACTTTAACCAGGTACATGTCTAGATTAGAGATTGTAAAATCCTTTAACAAGGTAGGGTGAATAAGTCTTTTTTACTCTTAACCGAGTATAGTACTCCTAATAGGGTAAGCTATCATAAGTAGCTAAATTTGTATCTCTAACCAAGAAACTTTTATACTGTAGTAGTGAAGGATTGTGGGTGTCATCCCAACTGCAATTTTTTCCTCTAACAAAGGATTTTCGCGTGACCAAAAATAAATGTGTTATGTGTTTCATATTTTATGGTTTGGATTATTTACTTTATGTTCTCATTATGCATTGTATTCAACTCAGTAAATGATTAGTATTGTATGGTTAAAAATTTTAATGTTACTGATTCACCCCTCCCCTCTCAGTACTTAACTTTCCTAAATTATTCCAACAATTGGTATCAGAGCTCGTCTCTTGAGAAAAGGGTTTAACCACCTGAGAGTAAAGATCATGGCTATGGAAAGTTACAGGCAAACTAATAAATTGAGAGTCTTGAGTTTGAATTAGAAAATGCACAGAGGTGATTGAAGATTTGAAAAGAAAGTTAGAAAAGTCCTTGAAAGTGATAAAGCAGTTGTGTAGTGACCTAAAATCCACATAAGAACATGTTGATACTCTTGAAACTGCATCTGAGGGTAGTGTTAGGTATTTTTCTTGCTGAATCAAAATACAGATTAATAACTTGATCAACTCTATGACTCCCAATCACTGATTCTAGCAAGACAAATACCTAATTGATGAGGGTTTTGATAATATCTGGGGAAACTATTACCTCCTCCTTTTTTGAGATCCACTGACTTAGGAAGGTATTACCTATGAATGATTGCATATTGACAGTATCTTTGTAGTGGATTATATCTTATTACTAACTTTTTGAATGTATTTTACTGTATCAATAAGTAGATAACTATGCAAATGACTATGAATAACCTGATACAAAGCTTAATGAGCCAAACTAGTATTTTGACAACAACAAATAGTAATGCAATAAGGATTCTCATCCTTCTTCCTTTTATAGTTCTTATGAACTTAGGAGGGACAACCTATTTGATTCTCTCTTAAAGGAATCAGTAGACCTGAATTGTATACTATGTGAGTACAATTGCTTATGAATGTATGCTCTTTTATAAGTGTAATGTAATTAAATTATTGTTCTTAAATGTTGGATGATTGAACAATTACATGCAAAACTATAAACCAGTACCTAATCCTATGGGCTACAGAGTTAATATCTTGATATAAATCCACAATAAGGTGATTAATGAAATACTTGCAACAAAGATAAAATGCCTTACAAATTATCCTCTAGTTTTATAACTCTGTCATTGAATCCTTAAATTAATGCTAAGTTCTCTAGGGTCATTTGAAATAATTAATCCTTCCTTGAACGAGCTCACAAATGATTGCACAATCACCTTGTGATCAATATGTCTAAGTGGATTACAAATAAACATACAAGAACTATAATAGAAATGAAAAGAGACAACCAAGATGTAAAACAAATATTGCAATATATTAAATTAATGTCTTAATGCTTCAAATACATTCAGATGGACAAAAAAGTACAGAGGCTCAGACAAATTTTAGTAGTCTTCCTTGTAATTATATTTCATCACCTTTCAAAATATTACAATAAGCTCTATATATAGGCTAAAAACATCTTGGAATCCTTAAGAAGTAAGGATGCTACAAGCTTCAAATGGTTTTAACATCTAACCCTAAAATATAGAAAGGACAAAAGACAGGAAAGAACCAAGCGGTGGATGGACAAAAATGAAGAATAAGATCTGATTTATTCTTTGTCTTCTTGTGATCTTTGGCGCCTTTGTTTGTATATGTTCAGGATAGCATCTAATATTTTCAATGAGACCTAGTGACCGCCAATACAGGCTAACTTACACTAGTATTTATGATTGCTAATAGGTGCCATGTGTCCTCCTATTCTTCATACATGATGTCCAGGTCAACAGTGACAGGCTTTTTCTTCTTGGGCTTTGTTAATATGTCCCATGCTATAACATCTTCTTCTTTTGGCCATTCAAAGCTCTGTATGTTCTCCAACTGGGTATTCTGTCTCTCCCATCTGGCATCGGTAATACTCTTGACATTTGTGATAAACTTATTAAAATATGTTTCTTCCTTAAATTCTTCATCCAGAACCTTGTTGTATCTTTCTATATTTGATTCTCCCTTGTCAGAAATATATACCTCTTTATTAGGTAGCACAGTGTCAAATTTTGAGCCCCATACCCCTAGTGGCTTGATATGATTGTCCTCTGATCTGATTGGAGGCACAAATCTATTATAGCTAGGTCCAAACATGTTCAACCTCACCTCTATCTGATTAGCCTTTCCTTTCAAAAAGGACAAGGTAGTTCCTATCTGTTCTATCTCAACCCCAACCTAGGTTACTATCTCTGGTAGGTCTGGCCTAAGTGGTTGCAAAGATGCCAACCTTTCAAACAATGTTGTTCTCCCAGACCAAGTTGCATAATAAGGGTTCAAAACTGAGACAAAATTGTTTACCTCTACTTGCAGGCCTAGAAATTTTCCATAGGCTCCATATACTATGTCAATCTTATCTCTTATTATATCTACCCTATGCTGCAAAATTTATGTTAGTGCACCAAAAATAACTTCATTGTTTTTCTCACCAGTTTCTTGCCCTGTTTCTTCTGCAGTATGCTCTGTTTCATCTATTTGTATCTCTACATATTTTACCTATTTGGGCTCTGCAGGGGCAGCTTCAGGCATATCAAGCAGTCTTTGTATAAGCTCTGCTATCAGCTTCTCTTGTGCTTTGATCTTTATTAGAGCCAGCTCCATGTCTTTTACTATATCACTAGTTTCACTAGTGAGCTTCTTAAATTTTTCAAACATTTGGACAGCCTTGGCCTCATTCAATTGAGAAAAATGGGTGAGCACTTTGGAAATCTCCAAGTCTCCTATATTTTGGACAGACCAGATAATCTTGTTTCCTTCCATTTTTTCTTGAATGTTTATTATGGATGGATTCTGATCTTTTGGAGCTAGGATCCACATTGCTAAGGCTTGGGACTTTGGATTGTATCCAAATCCTCTGATCATTTCTCTGACTTGTGTCTCTGATGACAACTTTACATCAATTTGTTTCCTTATTCAATCTATAATGAAGCCAGAGGCCAAATCCCACCCTTCTACTAACAACATCCCACTGGCTTTTAACAGTTGTCTTGCCTCCTTTGGTGTGATTCGCTCTTATTTAGAATCATAATCCTGCAATGTTTATAGAGCCTCACTAGTCACTGGATCACCACCTGCTAATTGCAATTGTGCACCAACTTCTTGTTGTTTTTTCCAGATGAGGAACTCTTTGAACTCTTTTGTCTTGATGAAATTATCATCCTTTAGTAATTGATCTTGATATATCAATCTTTCATCAATGCATGTCATGAGAGGCAACTCTATTTCCTCTTCTTCATCTTTTTGCATTTTCTTCCCTGCTCTTATCAATTTCCTCAACAGATGGTCATAGGTTCTATCACCAGTGATAAGAGCACCAATTCTATCTTTCTTCTTCTCTTTCTTCTGTGATGGTTCCCCTATTTCAACTCTTTGTCTTTTTGGTGGGGGCTCATTAGTAACCTCAGTTTCTAGAACCTCTGTTAGGTCAATTATGTTCTCACCCTCAGTTGCCTATTCTTCAACAAATGCTTGATTAACTAGAGGGGAGCTAGGAACTGAGTACTCCTCATCACTATCTTCATCATATTCTGATGATGAGTTCCCTTTAAGGCCCTTTTCTGGCACTACAAGTACATCTTCAAAATGATTGCATAATAGAGTATGAGACTCAATCATGGCATCAAGCCTTTTCAAGTATGGCAAGTTTGGGAAGAAACCCCCTAAAGAAATGCCCTTCCTCTTTACTTGTCTCTCTAAGTCCATCAATTCATTAGAATTTTCAGCCCTTCTATCGACCTCCTCATCCTCCAGCATATTCCTTATGAGGTCTTCTTCCACACATTCCTCATGGTCTTTTGTGTAAGGAATGGTGGGTGTCAACAGCTTCTTGGCACTCAATATGAAGCCTTTTGTGTCTATGTATCCATAGAGGGATACATTCATTCTGTAGTGGCTCATCCAATTATTTACTGAATCTAATGCCCTCTTACCAATTGTAAAATTGTATATCCTAAACTATCTTGGGGTAAATGTACCCTTCCTATGAGGAGCAAGGTGCTCCGTGTCTGTCAAAATTAGTTGTCTAACAAATTCCATTGTTGCAATCCTGGGTGGCACATGGAATGGTAGAACATGGGGTGGGTGAGTGCAACCATACACCCTGATCAATGTAAAATTCTTCTCATTATAGAAGTCTCCCTAGTTCTGGTCTCCTGACCACTTATCAACATACTAGCATGACCTTAGCAGTTGTAGCACCTTCACTGGTAGACTTGTCTTGTTTACACCTAGGCATTTAAGTATTGGATATACTATCAAATTTTCAAAAGCACAAAATTCATGTTCCCTTGAGGTGTAGTTCCACACTCTTATCCAAAATTGAATGGGGTTGGCTTGGTTCTAGTGAAACCTCTGAGGCCTAAAATACTGACAGATCATAATAGGAAAGTTGTAGTATAAAATTAAATGCATTAAAATGGAGTAATGCATGAATCTGGGATTGTCTTTCTTGTTCTGGATATTAATAAATCATTGATGCATTTGATCGATTATATATTGAATATAATCATAATTGGTACTAGTATGAGGGCTCTGCATATCTAGGACCATCATAAGGATGTTTGAGGTGATTCTCTCGGGTCCTCCATCCTTTCCTAACACTCTACACAATGCATAGGTGTACGCCTCTTTTCGTGATTCATGGTTCCCAAGCTTTCCAAAGGTGGGGGTTAGTAGTATTGGTTTGCAAAGATATAAACCAAATACACAAAGCTACCAATAACAAATAACTTAAAATATAACCAATAAAATGTACAAGAAAAGAAAGGAAAACAAATGAATGCAAATCCCAAAGTGCTTGAAGCTTCTATTGTCTCTCTCTACTCCTTTCGAAATGTTGTTTTTGATGCTCAGTATTGGTGTGGGTAGCGTCTATGACTTGAGAAGTGTCGATAATTTGATACTTGAAATGTGTGTGTGATCGTAAGATGGCTTGAATGCTAGAACCAAACTGACAGAGTAATGGCGCACGAGAGCTTTAAATCCTGGATCCTTCAAATGGGTATGAAGGGTTTATTATATAGGAATTGTGGATGCTATGAACACTTGAGATCAATCCCAGAGATAGAGAGATGAATGGTTGAGATCAAAGGGAACTGGAGAAGCCATCAGTAAACTCCACCTCTTCAATTGGTAAAGAGGAGATAGAGTTTGGTTGACTGAAGAGTTGATTGTGAGTTACCTTTTAGAACTGAAGAGGTGGGTGGAGTTACCCATGTGCCTTTTAGAACTGAAGAGGTGGGTGGAGTTACCCATGTGAACTAGAGAGATGGGTGGAGTTACCCATGTGAACTGGAGAGATGGGTGGAGTTACCCATGTGAACTGGAGAGATGGGTGGAGAAACCCATGGGATCTCATTAAATATTATCTCTTTGAAAATAAATAAATATTTAATTAATTTATGTAATTAAAGTTTTCAACATGTGAGATAATTGAATTCTTTTTTATTTAGAATTGCTTTATTGAGTGAAATTAAATTAATTTAACTGGAAGAATTTAATTAGTAAGTTTAAATCATTCAATTTAAACTATAGGAAATTGAATTTAATTCATTAATTAATGGTAATTAATCAATTAAGGTTAATTAATTAAATAAAATTAATTATTTAATTAATTTTGGAAATTTGATTAGATGATTTGGGGAATGGATTTAGAAGAAAAAAGATGATTAATTAATGATTAAAAAACCATTAATTAATAGATGAAATGAATTTAGAAGAAAAAATATAATTCATTAACGATTAAAAAATCATTAATTAATAGATGAAAATTAGTGTTTGTAATGTCAATTCGCAAGTCTGTCCATTTTAGGGTGTCTACATGTGCCCCTCTTTGATGCAATGTGACTTGTCGCAGTGTGTCAAAGATTCTCTAATTTTGAGCTTGCCCCAACTTTCCCCAGTGATAGTAGGCGTATTTATGCCCCCTCAACAAATTTGAGCGAAAAGTTGCGACATGAGCATTAATTTGTTGAAACTGCAATTTTTCAATCTGGGTGGCTGACTTATTTGAAAAAAGCTTTATTATGCCCCTGATATTGAGTTTTGAAAATTTTGAGGACCAGGAAGGAAATTTTGAAGTCCTGGAGGAATTAGGGTTTCTAGAAATCCCTATAAGTAGCTAGGAGAGCCCTTCATTTGTTATTTGCATTATGGAACTCTGACGATCCTGGTGAGTTTGTAGTCTATTTTTCTCTACTTTTCTTCATGTTTTCATGCGATGGCAGGTTTACCTGGAGTCATCCACATTTCTGACTGAGTCCAAATGTATCAGAGGCCATCTGGCGCAGGACGTCCGGTGAGTGTTCTTTCCTTGCATGTCATTAATGCATTTATTTGTCGCTTTGAAATTTATTTATTTTTTGTCATGTTGCAAAGGTTGTCGCAATTGCCTACGGTTTTGCCGCAATTGCTTTTTGTTTGCCGCATTTGTCTTTTGTGTTTTGCAATAGCATAAAATTACCGCATTTGGAGGGTTTTTTACCGTAATTGCCTGTATAAATTGCATTTGATTTGTATAATATCATTTTTTCTTTTTCTTACTTGCTGACACCTGTCTGTTTGATCTATTACTAATAAATTAATGATGATTTACCTGTTGCAGTTCATCGAGAGGATTCTGGGTTGCCGAGAGTCTAGACCAGCAGGACTTGTGTATAGATTCCAGTTGTCTGAGGACGAGAGGTCAGTTCTTAGGGAGTTAGGTTTATATTGGGTATGTTATATGCCAAATATTATGACCAACATGGGTTTGATCTCGGATCTTGTTAAGCGTTGGCATTCTGAGACATGCACTTTTTGGTTACCCACTAGAGAGTGTACTGTTACGTTGGAGGATGTTTACCGCATTCTTTAGCTTCTGATTCAGGGTGTGCTTGTTGAGTATGTCACCCGACCTGGCATTGTAGTGTTGACTGATTTATCTTGTTTTCCCCAGGATCAGCTGGGTTTGTCTGGCCCGTATGATATCCCATGGTCCCGATTTGGCATGGGCCTTGATAGATTGACTACTTTATTAGGCAGCTTGATATGTAGCATCTTATGCCCTGATCAACACCAGCGTGGGTTCTCTGTAGGCTTTGGTGCTATTTTGTAGAGTATGGTCTGTGATCACATTGTATTTGCATGGAGGCCATGCATGTTAGCCCACATGCACTTTCATAGTTTCTACGCGGCTTACCTTAATGGTAAGTCACTTGGCTTTGGTGCTACCCTTCTACATATATGGGCGTGGGAGCACATTGTTGTGTGTCATCCTGTGGGTGCTTGTGATCTACCTCCAGACATGTCGTATGTCTTTATGTATGATGGAGCCATTTTCTAAACTCACATGGGTCATTTGTTGTACTTGCATCATTAGTTAGATATGATGTCATATTTTATTTGGAGACCATATAGAGAGTGCCCCGTCTGGGATGGAGAGGATGTCCATATCCCATTTTTTTGGAAGCAGAGATATTTGATTGGGCATGTCACACGCCATGTGCATATGATTGATTTCCACAACACCAACAGGGTGTTTGGTAGTTCAGAGAGCGACAAGATGTGTCTGACACTTATGCCTATTTTGTACGTGGATTGAGGGATGTTGCACCATGGGATGTTGTTGTTTCACTTGATGTTGCCCAGACCGATTTTGTAGGTTTACTTCCTGCTGCTTGGACATGGTGATATGCCACTGTAGATGCAGGTATATGTTTGTGTTATTACTTTCATAGTTTCAGTACTGCTTCTTTAGTTTATCGTCTTTATGATACTTGTTGCTTCATCTGATCAGTACTGATATTCAAATTGGATCATTTTGCAAGAACCACTCCTCAGTGTGATGCTTGGTGGGCACAGGCCCGTCCTGTTTCACTTACTGATGTCTCATGTCCCATTGCTAGGACTATCATGAGGAGGCGCCAAAAGTTACGGCAGGGTAGGGGTGGGCGAGACAGAGGGAGAGATGGGGGCCGAGACAGAGGGAGAGATGGTGGCTGAGATAGAGGGAGAGATGGGGGCTGAGATGGTGGGCGAGGTAGAGGAGATGGCGGTGGAGATGATCTTGGGCCTGGGGGAGTTAGTGGTGGGGTTTGGACGAGGGGTGGGTGGAGCAGTACTCAGAGAGTTAGATTGAGTTTCATTTTAGAGGATGAGGAGGTGATGGAGGAGGAGGCACCTCAGTTAGTTCAGAGAGTACATTGATGCACTAGTGATATTCTTCCTCAGAGGTTAGATGAGAGATTCATTGTAGAGGATGTGGATGTGGAGATAGGAGATATTGATATTGAGGCCCTGGATGCAGAGAGCGTTGGTTCGAGCTCTTCTACTAGTAGTAGCAGTACTGGTGAGAGTTCTAAGAGTGACGATTCTTGGGTAGTGAGGGGGAAGGGTGATGAGGGATTGGGGGATAGAGCTGAGGAGAGGGACATGGATGTGTCCATGGGAGGGATGGACATAGATCCTTCTAATCTAGAGAGACTCACGTAGCAGGTTGTCGATTTATAGGCCAGACTTGCTTCCTCTAATGCACGTGTCACGGCTTTGGAGGCTAGGATTATAGTAGCCAAGGTGAGGATGACTACGACGGAGGCTAGAGAGTGATAGGCTCAAGTAGAGGTCCAATCCTTTATTTAAAGTGTATAAGATGCCTCACATTGGGATGTGTTGGACCGATACTATAGATCTGGGCATGATGCTTAGAGAGAGATTGACTACTGGAGGCGCCACTATGAGGGTGCAGTTCATGCTAATCAGAGGGTTCCCAGTTATACAGCCTCATAGAGATCCAGTAGGGCTCAGAGGTCACAGAGTAATGGTGTTGGTGCTCCTAGTTTATCACAGAGACCTGCACCTGATATGCCACCCCCTTGTCCACATGGCGGCGAGGGTGGGGGTAGCACATGTTGATTTGATGCCTTTCCTCTTTTGTATCATGTACCATTTTTGTAGTGATTTTCATTTGATATTCTCTGAGGCTTATCCATTATTGTATCTCGACACACTGATATTTATTGATATATATGTTGATTACCTCCTTGTGTTCAGACTTGCGACCGTTCATTATACTCATATATTTGGATTATATGAGATGCAACTATTGAGTTACTTGATATATGTATCATTTCTACATGATTATGTTTAGATGTTAAAATGCTTTATGCAATGTGATTCTATTATGTAGACTCTTAGATGTATGATGTGTTTTTCCTATGATACTGACATGTTTATGCAGGATGGTGGAAATGAAATGTATGTTTATATGAGATGCTTATGGCTGCATGTGATTTATGATTTACCATGTATGCAACTGCTATGTTTTTTTCATTTTTCTGAGGCACTTAAATGGAATGGATGCAATCTATTATGCACACAATATCTGAGTAATGCATGTGTTAGTTAGAAGGAAGCTAGTTTGGAAATATATTCTTGGGATTGATTTGATAGATATGGAATAATAGAAAGGAATTTTTTGATTGATATGAATTGATAGAATGGATGAGTGACCCAAGTCACTGCCCCTATTTCCAATATTTTTCATCATTGCATCTTTTTATGAAATTTTGAAGAGTGTCCAATGCATCCAGATCACATACCATCTAGATACTGCCATGACCTCTTGATAACCAGAAGGAGTACAGAGAGATTGAATAGAAAGATAACTTAGTGCACCCAAATATTGACCATCTGGGTTCATCTATGTTCCCTGCTTGAAAAGAAAGAGAGCCAAAAGCACCCATATATTGACCATCTGGATACCGCTTTTCCCTCTGAACAATCTAAACAAAAGAAAAAAAAAACCAAGATAGAACTCCAACGTACCCAGAGTCCATCTAGATAGCACCGTGAGCTCTTGATTTTGAAAAGAAAGACCAAAAAAAAACCAAGATAGAATTCCAATGTACCCAGAGTCCATCTGAATAGCACTATAAACTCTTGTTTTTAACAAGAAAGCCCATAAAAATGAGATAGAAATCCAATGCACCCAGATTCCATCTGGATACCACTATGATTCTATTGGTAAATAAACAAGCATATAATAGAAAAGGAATGTCCAATTCTTTCCCAAGGTTAAGCTTAGATTGTGGAACTGTGTGGTTTCCAGCTAAGTGACAGCACCTACTGCATTTATCCTATATCATCATGGCGCTAAAATCAAAGTTAACATTCAACAAATAGAAATCAAAGAAAATAAGTAATGATCCATCATAGCTACTCTCCTCACTTGGTGGATCCTAGAGTAGCGTAAGAACATAACCGCAAAATATAGACTGACATATGACTGACTGACTGACCTAGTCAACATTTTTGGTTGTTCCTTGATTCAGTTTGGTTCTCTTGATTGGCTTGACTCTTTTGATAGGCTTGTTTGGCTTGATTGCTTCGATTGTGTCTGGTTTCAGCAATAGATTACTCATATAAGACTAACTTGTCTGGTTTGGAGCGTATCCATCACTGTGTAAGATGATTGATATGATTGATTGGTTTTGATCATTTTGGTGGTTGATCAAGTTGTGTCAGATGGGCCCAATGCTGATTCGCAAAGCTCATGGTTGTGACATTTGATAGATTGGCTTGGTTGCCAGTTTTCTTGCTTATAGATTTGATAGATTGATAAAGATGTGTCATATGGGCCCAATGCTAATTCACAAAGCTCATGGTTGTGACATTGATTAACTGGTCTTGATCACCATTTTCTCTCTTGATAACCAAGTCAGTTTTATTGCTTGGGATTTTGCAATTTTTTTATTGTTTTTTATGAAGATTTTTTTTCAAGATTTTTGATAAGTTTTCTGATTTTTGGGGGATTTTTTTCAGGATATTTAGAATCGCCCCCTACTCTGGTGGACCAGTACTATCCATAGATAAGTGTTGGTGCTTAGAGGGGTTTGTGCTTCTGGATATAGCTTGGGTAATCAGTCTTGCATTTGAAGTGTGCTCAAGCTTTTGATCTTGGAGTTCATTGATGGTGAAGCTGGCTTTGAACACTTGGTGCCTGTTTGTCAGGTTTTCACCAAGGTACCTACTCAATAGCGCATGTTTGCCAGATTTTCACTAAGAGAGAAATTTTGTTTCTCTTTACTTTTTTTCTTTTTTTAAATTTTTTTGTTGTCACCAAGGCACCTGATTGCGAGGTTTTCACCAAGGTAACATTTTGTATTTTTTTTTTTTTTTGGGTATTTTCTAGATATGTAGATAGTTGCCTTAACCATTGAGACCTCAAGCGTAGAACCTCTTGAGGTGCATGTTGTTTATGTATCCAAGGAGTTGATATCCTTCTGGTGTTTCCAATTGGTATGCCACACTCTGGGTAGAGTTGACAATGACATATGGTCCTAGCCAGTTAGGCTCGAACTTTCCTGGTTTCACTCTTTCTGCTTGGTTCTTTTGATTTTCCATGAGGACAAGGTCTCCTAACTCAAATTTTTGTGGCCTCACCTTCTTGTGATAGTTCCTTCTAAGGTGATTTTGATAGCCTTGTAAGTGGTTGAATGCATTTTGTCTTATTTCGTCTAGCAGTTCCAGTTCACTGAGCCTTGCTACTTTGTAGTCTTCATCTGAAATTAGGTTCTTCAATGATATCCTTAGGGATGGGATTTCCACTTCGAGGGGTAGGACTTCCTCTGATCCATATACTAGGGAGAAAGGAGTGGCTCCTGTAGGTGTTCTCATGCTAGTTCTATATAAACATAATACCGGACTAAGCTATAAATGACAGTCTCGCACTGATTCGTTAACTATTTTCTTCAAGATTTTCAAAATGGTCTTGTTTGTCGCTTCAGCCTGGCCATTCCCTTGAGGATAATAAAATGAAGAGAATCCTTGTTTGATTTGGAACTGTTCACATATCTCTTCAATATCTTTGTTTTGGAAAGGTGTATCGTGATCTATCAGGATGGTTTGAGGAATTCCATACTTACAGATGATATGGTTGAGTATGAACATTGATATCTTCTTTCCAGTTATGTAAGTGAGGGGAATTGCTTCCACCCATATAGTGAAGTACTTCATTGCTAAAATGATGTACTTATGTCCATTAGACAAGGTTGGTGTAATCTTACCCACTAAGTCAAATCCCCACATAGAATTTTTTCAAATTGCCCCCAGTCTAGCAAGGCAAGGAAATTATGGATTGATGGATGAAGGTCAAAGGTCTCTTAGTATATCTTGAAGTTGTTTTGATGCCAAGGACTATCCACGAGATGAGATAAAATGTTTCTTTGCAAGTTAAGGGACCACTCATGACAAGATAAGATAAAGACATGGTGCATTGATTGAAATGTGGTTGACAAGAGTGGACATATCAAGAGGATGCTAAAAATAGGGTTTGCATTTTTTTATCTGTATTTTCTATCAAGACCAAGAGAGGGATTTGATAGGATAATGATAGGACATGGATAGGGAAAGCAAGATCAAGAATGGACAAGGGGAAGGGATATGGATTCAAGACTATGAAAAGATAGGAAATATGGACCATAGGGATGTGGACAACATGAAACACATAGGACATGTGATGCTTCTAGGGAGATACCTAGCCTTGTCAAGATCAAAGTTGGAAAAAAAGGAAAATGGATGCTGATAAGATAAGGGATATGAGGGATATAGGTTAATGGAGGAAATGAAAGGGATATTATATGATAGGAAAATATGGATAGAACATGCCCCCATGTATGGAATGCAAGAGGTTCGTAGATTACACATGATGCTTGTTTTCCTAGTTTTCATCATGGTACTTGCCCAATGTACATGTTTTCCAGGTTTTCACTAGAGGACAAATGTTTTTCTCTTTTTTTTTCTTTTTTTTTCCTTCTTTTATGAAAGATAATAGACTCGTGATAGGAAATGGAGGAAGGACTTAAGCATCTTTCTCTTCATATTGTAATCTTGTAATATGTGTTATAATAGATCATGGCTATTGAAGGTATGCTCAAAGATGTTGATAGGGTGATGGAAAAAGGGGATAAAATGGATGAAGTGGGATAGGGTAATGCTTTAGGCGCAGGACTGGACAAGAGGATAGATGGAAGACTGGAATATATGTGTTGGATAATGGATGGATTGCAAGAATAATTGATTTTGAGTGGATGGATATGGAGTGGTTCACCAAAATGTACGCCTCTTTTCGTGATTCGTGGTTCCCAAGATTTCTAATGGCGAGGGTTAGAGCATCATTTTACAATGATAGAAATAAAATACACAAAACTACTAATAAGAATAATTAAACGTAACCAATACAATGTACAACCAAAGAAAGGAAAACAAATGAATGCAAACCCCAAAGTGCTTGAAGCTTCTATTGTCTCTCTCTACTGCTTTCGAAACGTTGTTTTTGATGCTCAGTATTGGTGTGGGTAGCGTCTATGACTTGGGAGCGTCAAGAATTTGATAATTGAATGGATTTTTTATCACAAGATGGCTTGAATTCTAGAACCAAAATGACGGACTAATGGCGCACAAGAGCTTGAACTCCTCAATCGTTCAAATGGGTATGAAGGGTTTATTATATAGGGATTGTGGATGATATGAATGGTTGAGATCAATCCCAGAGATAGGGAGATGAACGGTTGAGATCAAAGGGAACTGGAGAAGCCATTAGTAAACTCCACCTCTTCAATTGGTAAAGAGGAGATAGAGTTTGGTTGATTGAATAGCTAATTGTGAGATACCTTTTAGAACTGAAGAGGTGGGTGGAGTTACCCATGTGAACTGGAGAGATGGGTGGAGTTACCCATGTGAACTGGAGAGATGGGTGGAGTAACCCATGGGATCTGATTAAATATTATCTGTTTGAAAATAAATAAATATTTAATTCATTTATGTAATTAAAATTTTCAACATGTGAGATAATTGAATTCTTTTTTATTTAGAATTGCTTTATTGAGTGAAATTAAATTAATTTAATTGGAAGAATTTAATTAGTAAGTTTAAATCTTTCAATTTAAAATATAGGAAATTAAATTTAATTAATTAATGAATGGTAATTAATCAATTAAGGTTAATTAATTAAATAAAATTAATTATTTAATTAATTTTGGAAATTTGGTTAGATGATTTGGGGAATGAATTTAGAAGAAAATAGATGATTAATTAACGATTAAAAAACCATTAATTAATAGATGAAATGAATTTAGAAGAAAAAAGATAATTAATTAATGATTAAAAAACCATTAATTAATAGATGAAAATTAATGTTTTTAATGTCAAGTCACAAGTCTGTCCATTTTAGGGTGTCTACAATAGGATATATACTTCATGTAGAAGTTGAGGTCTTTGTAGTAATATGGGGCAGTCCCTAGGATGGGTGTTATGTAATTCTTCATTCTCCTTGGCACATGATGTTCTTGGATCAATTTGGAAGCAATGCCAGACTCTTTCGTATACCTATTCTCTAAACTCTTCAAGTTTATCTTTGTGGCCATTGGATGGTATACATTGAATGCTTTCATAAACAAGTTCTTGTCTAGGGTTACTAGGGCTTTCCCATCATCCCCTTTTATACTTTTGGTTAGGGTATCATACCTACTGGTCATTTCTAAGATGAAATCAGCATCTACAAAGATGCCAGGGACTATTAATTTGGCTAGTCCACAGGTCCATGGGTTCGCGATTGGCACAACTTCATCACTATTATTATAGAAGTAATTGAAAAGGGACTAGCAGATGAGCTTGGAGTTTTAGCATCCCTAATGAAATGCAAATCATCAGTGAGAGTATTAGCACTTACCTTTCTATTTTGACTTGATCCAGGCAACAAAGAGATGAATTCTTTAGAATAATTGTGCCTCCCTTTCATGTCATCTTTGGCATCACCACTTCTTCCACTGGTGGAAGTTACACTCATTACCTGACTCATCTTGTTCTGTTCCAATTTCTCTCACTGATATTGAGACAAATCTATTCTCCAAATCACACAATTCCAACTATTAATCACTCAATCTGTTCTGGAGTACTGATAACCACTTGAATTCCTCAAATTCTAGGCCAAAAAGTGGCTTGTTTCACTCTGTAAATTTGAAAAGGTTCTATTTTCTGGTTACACTGATTACTTGGAAAATTCTCACTCTAAAAAAATAATCTCTTGGTAAGAAGAAATGATTAACGGTTATCCCTATTTATCTATGGATCATCAATGCATAATTCTCATAATTGCGATTCAATCACTTCTGGCTTCAATTTCTCATGTTGTGAAATCAATTTTTCTTCTAGCCGCAGCCTCTGAAAATGACATGAAATCAAATATGCATGAGTGCTTTCTAATAAAAAACCATATTATATTCAAATACAGAATCCAATTTGATCTGATTGTCTATCTCTCATATAGCTCAGCTATACTTTAATACACTTGTCATAACTTTCTGAATTTCTATTGGCTGGCCCAATTGTACATCCTGGCGCTAAGAAAAAGTCTTTATTTTAACTCTGGTTCTGCTTCTAGCAACCTCACGACTATGCAATCTCCTTTTCATTGAATGTTTACTTTAACTATGGTTTCATACTGAAACTTAGCAACTGTCGTTGGATCAATCTCTAGATCAACGATTATCTCCTTGTCGCTTGATGAATTCATTTAACCCATATTCTTTCGGAGACACTGTAACTAAGCCATCTACTAACTGATCTTTAACCTTGGTTTACTTCCGGAGACTTGGCGACTATTATATCTCTTTATCACTTAACAAATCTTTTAACTCATGTTTTATTTGGAGACCATGAGACAAATACCTTTATCTCTTAATCATTGTATATTTTACCTTTAGTATTTTGATCTGGAGATAACCCAACTACCGTTGATCTTCCTTTTTTCAGCATCTATTCTCAGTGCCAAGTCTCCAGATCTTCCAAGCAAACCCTAAACTTTCACGAGACTTTGTGACTGCTATCTCCAAGTCGCCAGGTCTATTTTTTACTTTGCATTTTCATTAGAGACTACGCGACTGATGAACACATGTCTCAACTTATCCTTGTGTCTCCTAATCGCCAGATCACTTTTGACTTTTCAAACTTTCACAACAACCTCATGACTCTCGTTGGATCTCTTTTCATCCTGTGGTTATCGCCAAGTCTCATGATTCTTAACTTAACCTTTGATTTCTTTCGCGACTATTTGACAACACTAACACTGAAATTGACATCTAACATGGGTTTGATTAGGAAACCTTGTGACTGTAGAAACTCACTATCGCTAGATGATTTTTAAACTATTGGGTTTATTTAGAGACTTCCCGGCCACCGTTAGATTTTACTTGAGATGAAAGATTTGCGTTAAGTCTCCATATCCACTAAGGTAAATTCTTTTAATCAGGAGATAACGTGACAAAGGCCTTTCACTAAGTCTCTAGACAAAATGGAATATTCTTCTTACTTCATGAGACTAAGAGACTAACATAATAAGTACATGCTTTATTCTCAAAACTTTAGTTACAAAAAAGTAACTTGAAAATAGAAACTCGACTGAGATATTAGGGTTTTTTGCATTTTTGAACAGAGGTAACCCTAGGACTTAGGGTTTTTGACATTTTTCACTAGGTTTATGACTAAAATCATCATTTACAAAGATATTTAAGAAATTTCAAACATGACTTTCAACTCTTGAGCATAGGAATGACAGTGAACTTCAAAATTTTACTAGGCAGACTACAAACTGGAAATACAACCAACAGTGGCTCTATCTGAGGATGAGTAAATGCAAGTTTATATCAAGAATCATAGAATCTCTAGTTGCAGACCACTTCAAAAGACACTGAATAACCTACTGCGGAAAGAAACACACTACTTGAAAGAAACACACCTTATTTACATATAATATAGAGATATTTACCTGTGCATAAAAAATTTCACTTTCAAATGAAGAAAGGCTTCAAGAACTACCCATGCATTGGAAATTCATATTCTTCTTCATTCATGTTCTTCAAGATATAGGAATCTTTACCAAAGCTCTGAGAACAATAAAGGGACCAAGCCATAAAGATTGAAACTTTTTATGCTTACCTTTATCCTTTGCTCTCACATTCTATTTGATTACAAGGTCACTAGGTATAAACTTTCTACAACCTTCTCTTTTATCAAATAGATACTTCATCTTTTGTTGCAGCTTTATTTTTTCTTTCTGACCCTCTCTTCTTATTTCATCAAGTTCATCTAGTTGCATTATTTTGTCTTTCATTGGATCAGACATTTCCAGCTCTTCTTCTTACATAAAATTGTATACAGGTAATAGATTATTTATAGGCATCCTAGACTGTAGACCATACACAAGTTCAAATGGTGACTTACCAGTGGCTTTCTTGAGTGTTATCCTATCAGCCCATAGAGCTAGTTTCAACTTTGTATGCCAAGCTCTTTTGTTCTTTTCCAAGGTCTTCTTTAAAATCTTCATAATGCTTTTATTACTGGATTCTTCCTGGCCATTACCCTGAGGATGATATAGGGATGAATAAGACATTATAATCCCATATTCATTGCAGAAATTCTTGATCTCATCAGATCTGAAACACATAGTATTATCCGTAACTAGCTTGGTAGGGACACCAAATCTGGTTAAAATATTTTCTAGTAGAAACTTGGTAACCACTCTACTTGTTTCTTTTTTAGTGAGGATAGCTTCTATCCATTTTTTAAAATAGTCAGTGGCAACAAGTATCCAATTTTTTCCTCCAATAGATTTTTCTTAAAATTCCCCAATAAAATCAGTACCCCACATTGTAAAAGGTGCTTCAGCACTCACAGGTTTCAACATTAGGACACCTAAGAACTCCAATTTATTTGAGAACCTCTGGGAAGGCTCACATTTCTGGACAAATTCATGAGTATCTTTGAATATACTGGGCCAATAATATGTAGCCCTCAAAATTTTATGAGCAGTGGTCTTGACAGAAAAATGTCCACCACATATTCCAGCATGCATTTCAATTAATACTTTCTCAGCTAGGTTTTTATCTAGACACAACAGTAGTACACCATTTTTGTCTTTCCAGTACAGATCTTATTGAATCAAGGTGTACTTTCGAGCTTGTAACTTAAGACTCCTCTTTTGATTATCTGACATGTTTTCAGGACACTTGGCATTTTTAAGGTAATACATGATGTCAACATAGAATGGTTGTCTTTCAATACTGGTTATTTTTGAATCATGTATCACTACATTATTTTCTTGTACCAAGACCATATTTTCTTCAGTCATTAGTTTTGTTGAACCTTGTCCTCTAACCAATTTTTTAATATGGATTTCTAGGTTAAATTCTTGAATTATGTTAATCCACTTACATCTCTTACCAATCACTTCTGATTGAGTAAGAATATCTTTTACTGCTGAATGAGGAACATATGCAAGAACTTTGGCACAAACTAAATAAGGTCTAAATGATTTAATAGCTTTTACCAATGCATATGTCTACTTCTCCATCATTTCATATTTTAATTTTTCATCTTGGAGAGATTTTCTAAAGAATGCAATTGGATTTTCAAATCCCTCCTCATCCTTCTATAGTAAAACAGTAGCAATAGTGTGAAAAGATGCAAATGAGAACAAAGAAAAGGGCTTACTGTAATCTAGATATTTTAAAACAGGGGCCTCTTGTAGTGCTTGTTTGATTTTCTCAAATGCTAACTGAGCCTCTTCATTCTAATGGAACTTTGCATTTTTATTTAGTAACTTGATAATTGGCTTGACAATTTCAGCAAAATTGGCAATAAATCTTCTAACAAAATTAATCTTTCCAAGGAAAGATTTCACACCTTTTATATTCTTTGGAGCAGTGACCTTTTGAATAGATTATATTCTCTCAAGGTCTATTCTTACTCCATCCTTGGACACTATATGTGCTAATAACTTTCCTTTTGTAACTGCAAAATGACACTTTCTAGGGTTTAATGAAACACCATATTCTAAAGCTTTGCTGAAAATTTTCTCTAAATACTCACAATTGATACCCCATTTAAGGTCATATCATATGTTTTCAAATCCACATTAGCTAATAAATCTTCCATAATTTTTCTAGACCTGGCTATCCAATTTATATTGAAGGCATCAAAGAATTCTATTTGGTCCCCAATATCATGTCTATACATTTTTAATCTATCATTCTTTACAGCATATTTGGACCATACTTGGGCTACTACTAACTCTGACTCACCATAGACTTTTAAACATTTTATACATGTTTAGTAGCAATAGCCCTAGAAACAAAGCTTCATATTCTGTTGTATTATTTGTACACTAAAAAGATAGCATAAAAGAATATTTGAATGTGGTACCTGATGGAGATATAAGTAGAACTCCAACTCCTGATCCTTCTTTTGAACAGGCTCCATAAAAATACATTTGCCACAAACCATCACTCTGTGTAGTCAATTCTTTCATCAAAGGATCAATATTTTCACATTGGTGAGCACTCCTTTTGATTCTTAAATTTTTCATGTCAACATCAACATAGTAATTAATATTTGTATCCTCATGCAATTCTATCATATGAGGTGTTCTTCCCTCTCTAGACACCCTTACATTATTTCTAGCTATATTGAAAGTAGCATATGATAATTCACACTGACTACTGCCCCCCATTGAAGCACTCCATTTTCTATACAACACCATGCCATAATGTGGTGGTATGTCAACCACCAATACACTCATAGTCAACATTGTATCTGGGAATATGGCTAATTTGTAAGGTAGGGCTTCAATGGTTCCAAAAATAGGGATTTTAGTTGAGTCCATTGCTTGACACCTCCCATGAGGAGTATCTAATTGTAAACCCATGGATCTCATAATTTCTGTAGGCATGACTGTATTAGATGCTCCTGAGTTGATCATACAATTTTTGAGAATCTCTCCATTTATTACTAATGTCAAGAAAAAGGGGTCAACAACCCCTGTAAAAGTGTTTGTGTTTAAGTAAATTTGAAGGATCTCAGAGATCATCCCCTCAGGATCATTTCCCTAATTGTTGAGTTTCCTTTCAATATGATCTATTTTCTAAGGTTTTACTGTTGATACATTATTCAACACTGAAATAACTTTCTCTTTGTGTTCTTTTATTCTCATCATCTCTAGGAATGGGACCTTCACAGTCATATGAGATAAACATTGTCCCATATCTACTAGAGTATACTTTACATCAGAGGTCTTAGGATTTTCTACAATTATATTATTCTCTTCTATATAAATATTCACATCAGGTTCTTCTTTCTTAGATTTCTTATTTTCTACTTTGCGGGAAGAAGAGATTGCTTCTAGCTCTTTAGCCTTTTCTACATGTACATATTTTGGTTCATTGGATTTGTTTACTATTTTCACCTTAGGTTTTTTTGCATTTTCCCCAGGTCCATCTTTTTTAGGTACATATTTGGCATCTATTTTATTTTTTCTATGAAGATGCCCGATGGCTGACTACCAACATTACCCACAACTCTATTTCTTAGGTGATAGTTGTTTCTAGCTTTGTTTACCAAATCAGTAGTGATTCTGACTTTTTCTTCATCAGAGGCTTTTCTCACTATGGAGGGTTCCTGACTATTTTGGGCATAACACCTTATGTCATCAACCCTATCTTCCTCTTCACTATCTGACAAGATTTGTTGGTGATGAAATTCCATTCTTCCTTGCGAGCCATATATGTCATGATTTTCAATTTCCTCATCAGAATCAATATCATGACATGAATAAGCATTATTCATACTATAATCACATAACTCATTTTCATCCTTTTCTTGCTCTTCATTTGCTTTTATATCTAAAGAAACAATGCAAAAATTAGGATTGTGTGGTGCCTCACAAGCTTCACACCAAAAGTCATCATTACACATGTGAATAGTATTTTTATGTAGGGGATCAAGAATCCTATTCTTAGGTTTGTTTTTCCTTAGTGGAACAATAGGTTTATCATCTTTGAATTGGGTACCATAGGGGTAATTCTGGATTCTATTTTGGGGCTTATAGTTATTATTATAGGATGGCTTATTATTCTGTGGAGCCTTGTGCTCTTTGTATTCATGTTCCTTTTGATTACTCCTATTAAAGCGTGGACCATCTCTTTTACCCAATTTTCCTAATATCCTCCTATTCATCTCTTTATTCACAATTTTTTTATAGGCTTCCGATAAAGTTCTTGGATTCTTATCTCTAAGTGCATAGCCCATTTTTTAATCAAAATCATTGAGATAGGTAGCAAGACATACCTTTTGATCCAACTTCATTTTTTGAAACAACTTATGCATAGCTCATTGGGATCTTGTATTGAACTCAGTTACTTCTTCATTTGAGTTCTTCCTTATATTGTTGAGTTCATTGAGAAAAAATCCTTCATTAGTCTTATCACCATATTGATCCTTGAATAAATCAATTAGTTCATCCAATGTTCCTACAGAACCATGAGATAGACTCCTAAACCATTCCCTAGTGTATGTGTCTGAATGTTGACCTCTAAATCAGCCACAACACAACATAGTCATTGCTCAATCATTGAATCGCGAAGATGAACATGAATTTCTCATTCCATAATATAGATTGAATTGACCTATTGCCTCCTATTTAGTTGGGGTGTTTAATTACTCTCAAAACGAGAGCCAACAACCATAGACCATTCTAAAATGGAGGATTTGAAAGCTTTGAAAACTGAAATGAAATTTATTCTATATGAGAGATGCAATTGTAATCTAGGAATGAAGATGCAGATTTTAAGCTAAGAAACTTGAAAGAGAGAATATAATTAAGCTACTTGATAAATAAACAAACTAAATTGAGATGAAGAATTCCATTAAGCTAAATGATATTACACTAAATATGCAATAAAAGCTTGGAAATATGAGATAATTGAGACAATAATTCAGTATAGTTTAGGTACTCTAAAAATTGCTCTCCCTAAATGAAGGAAAGAAGGTCCATAATATAGAAAAGCCTGAAGAGAGGATGAAGAGTTTCTTGGGAAGAAACGGCTGCCTCTTCATCTTCATGGAGGAAGGTGAGACAAATATGAAGGAATTATTTAATTAAATAAATGAATTATTGCCACATGGGTAGCTTTTCACATTGTTTGAGTTATTAAATTCAAGTGAGGGTAATCCATTCAAATAACCAAATAATATTTAATTTCCTTGATGTGTATTAGCTAAAGGGGGTGGGATTAATTTAATTTAAAAGCACTTAGGTCTTTAGAATTAAACTAATTAATCATAGGGATTTTTAGCTAATAAATCTTGAAAATTTAGGAATTAAATATAGTGTAAGATTTATGCAAATTTAGGTTTTCTGCATTTGAGACTAAGTCAATTAAAGACAATTAGGAAGGAGAATTTGCCTAGTACAATAGGACTTCGATGATTAGAATTTCAAGAAATGCACCAAAATTGATTAGAATTATAAGGTGCCAATTTTGGGGTATTACATTTTGCCCCTCTTTGAATTGATGTGCGAGCAGTGCGTTGATTCAAAGAATAGTCTGATGTGATAGATGAAGATTTTGGGAGTCTAGGTGAGGTTGCCAAGACACCGATCAAATTGAGAAGCAGAACCATCTTCAGAACGAAGCATGATTCTCTGAAGTCTAAGTTAGATTGTGAAGACAACTGTCCAATTACAAATTGAGAGAAAATTGGAATCGGGGTTAGATTGCCCCAATGTCCATTGATAGTTGATGAAGATTTAGTACTATCTCCAGAATCAGGGTTAGATTGCCCCAATACAAAGGTTAGCCCTCTGAGATCTAGGTTAGGTTGCCTAGATAACGTTTGAATAGAGCTTTTGAGAGCCATCTTCAGAACGAAGAATGACTTTCAGGCATTAGGGTTAGATTTCCTCAATACCCAATGGGATTTCAAGAATCATCTCCAGAACAAAGCTTGATCCTTGAGGATCTGAGTTAGATTGCTCAGATACCTAGAAAGATAGATGACAAGATGACAAGATGTGAGGCATCAAGATGCCCCAAGAGATTCAAGATCATGGAATATCCAATTTTGATGATAAGGTATGAAATATTGAATATGCCCCAAGTGATGAGATGCCCCTAGCAATGGGGTTTTTGATTCAAATCAGACTCATTTGAGAATGATGTGAAAAGATTCAATGATGTAATCATTCTACCCCCTCGGGAGCAAAATCGAAAGATGACACAACAGAAAGATGATAGACAGCAAAAGATTGCAGATAGAAGTAAGATCAAAGATCCAAAGGAATTCAGAGATAGATCAAGAGAAGGCAGAATCAATTTAGAGCGATTGGGAGGTCCTGTTGACTAGGTTTGACCATAGTTGGCCAAGTTTGACTAGGATTGACTTTTGAAGAAAAGATTATAGAAGTTGAGAAAATGATGACGAGAGATGATTCTAACAAGAAAGTGACATTAGAAAGATGACTACACAAGCATCAGAGCACATCGGTCCCAAAATTTTAAAATATGATTTTGAGCTACTTAGGAGTGTCAAATTTTGATTTCAATCACGAAAATGGATTTAGAACGATCGATTTAGCCAAGGGTGCAATTTTTGCAAAAAACAGAGCACTTTTCAAAATTAGGTCAAAATCTATATAAGGCCCAGAGGGGTCATTTTCAAATCATTATTTACTTTTGACTTTAGAGATGGTGAGGGCTCAGGCTAATATTGATAGCATTCTCGTGCGTACACATCGATTCAAGCACTCCCGACGACACAGTCGGCAACCAAAGTATGACACACCTGTAAGTAATCAAAAAACCATCTTGCATTTCAAATGTTTATCAATTTTTAGATCTTTTTAGCATGCTTTTAAAGCTCTTTAAGTCCAATTAGGTCAAGTCTCACATGAGGAAATAGTGTCCTCGCGCTGGCCAAGGTTGCCCCTCGCACAAGAAAATGGTTTCCTCACGCAGGTTAGGGTTTCCTCGCACGGGGTCCCTTCGTGAGCTCGCGTGAGGTGCACCACGATGCTGCACGAGATTTCATCCCTAGTGATGATATCTCGCATGAAGAGAGATCCTGTCTCGCGCAAACTATAAGTCTCGTGTGGGAAAAGAGTTTCCTCACATGGGAACTACTTACAGTCCATAAAGTTGTCATCCAGTATGTCGTAGAATTAGCCAATTAGAATGCCTCAAAACTGTGTTTAGGATAGACCTATAGCTTCACTTGTTGTTATTGCTTTGAAAAAAAAATCATGTTGAGATACTGAGCAAATGTTGTTGTTTTCTTTGCAGGTTCACTTCCCTGATATTGCATTCCGGTCTCACCATCCTGTCATAGGTGAGCTTGTGCAAAGATTGATTGATGCTGAGAGTGCCCATCTCAACGGGCTAGGACTATCATATCTACATGATGTACCCAAGATTTAGGTAAATCATGGTCTATTGTGTGCACTTGTTGAGCATTTCCATTCGGAGATGAACACTTTCCATTTTCCGCAGGGGGAGATGACAGTCACCCCTGAGGACATATATAAGATCTTTAGAGTACCATTCCACAGGGCTCGCGTGGAGTACAATATCTAGCCAAGGGAAAGCACACATGCATTGAGAGCGATCTTACAGGATGATTTGGTGATGGGTCGATCCATCTCTTGGGATGATCTGATGAGTAGGTACGGTGCAAGATACACATTGGCAGTCATCTTGGCGATGTTCTTGATTTACCACCTGGTGTCAGATCGGGGTCAGCACAGATTGGAGTGTGACTGGGGACTCGTGCTATAGAGGATGTTAGCCAGGCTAGAAGTTAGGTTCGTATGGGGTGAGTGCATGCTTACACAGATGTACCATGAGATGCACAAGATCGTGTATCTGAGCGCACGGACCATGGCAGCAGGTGTTGTGGTTCTACAGATATAGGCCTGGGAGCACCTTCCCATATGTCGGTCAATTTTCCATGATACTCGATATCCCCTAAAGCCATACATTTATAGGTATGCAGGTCTGATGACTCAGCTAGTGTTGGGTAAGATAGATCAGTGGTGAGCATAGCTGGACGATATGGCAGCGGTTATATGGAGGCCACGGATAGATACAGAGGTTTGGGATGACGCACGGCATGAGTTGCCACATATGTTCTGCTCACGTGCTTTGATCAGGTGCACCATCAGTGTCATTGAGTGCTTCCTACTGATACAGGTCCTACGGTAGTTTGGGAGACCACAGGACATCTCCTAGGAGTACTACACATATGCTCAATTTGTCGATGAGACAAAGAAGGGCTGGCAGTGGAAGCTAGACTAGGGAAAGTGTATGATAGATGCACGGGTACCACCAGCTAGGTGGGACTATTTAGCAGGGGTGACAAATGCAGGGAAGACACCTGCATATAGAGATCACATCTCTGCTCACCCATTCCCTAGATTCATAGATCTTGTTGGTATGGGCCAATAGGTATATTAGGTAGTAAAGCCACTGCTACAGCAGCAGATACCACAGCCGCCACCATAGCAGCCACAACAATAGAGAGTACTATGGCCGAGGACTAGGTAGAGTCCCCTTCCTCCTAGACAGATGGGAGTAGAGGTAGGTACAGGGAGTAGTGGAACACATGATAGGTCCACTAGGCAGAGGATAGGTGATAGCTTTATGCAGGGGTAGGATACTCATATGTCTAATCCATAGGTAGGAGGATAGATGGCACAGGTATAGGAGGCTCTCAGGAAGAGCTGAGAGAGAGTGAGGCAGGTACAGAGGGAAAGAGATGACTACCATACACAGGTGGTCATCCAGGAGACTCAGGTGGCCGAGTGGGATCGAGAGGTCTGAGGACTATAGGAGGCACTGGCCAGAGCATAGGCAGAGGTAAGATATGAGGCTGCTCAATTAGCCTATTATTATGTTGCATACATGATCACAATTCCCGAGGAAGCAGACCAGGTTCCACCATTTTTAGAGTATGTTGGGGCACGGGCCGCTCCATAGGGACCACCTTCACAGGAACCTCCTCATCAGTAGGCCATACCACCTCCTCCACCTCCTCTGGGTGGGAGTGGCTAGATGAGACATTTGATACATATTGTACCGCCAATTTGATATACTATGCTTGAGTAGCACCATTGTACACTTGATCGATTGATATATATGAGATTGGTTTTGGCATCATTGTACTTGTTTATATATTTATTTAAACTTGCATG
Organism: Thuja plicata; assembly: GCA_018584345.1. Classification (NCBI taxonomy): domain Eukaryota; kingdom Viridiplantae; phylum Streptophyta; class Pinopsida; order Cupressales; family Cupressaceae; genus Thuja; species Thuja plicata. The sequence goes on along the minus strand of MU228410.1, from coordinate 1,213,076 downwards.
TCTTGTGAGATTTTTCCTATATGATTAGATGTATAGATTAGAAATGTATGCCATGGAAGAATATGCAAATGTTTATGCACATGTTTTATTGATGTATGAATGAATGTAATGCAATGATAGATGTTAGATGGATAAATGATATGTATGATTTGATTTATGCTTATAATGGATGCACATGTTTATGGATATGTAAATGCAAATGAATGTATGGAAATGCACTTTTGTGGAAATGGATGTAATGCAATGAATGCAATGGTACTAATCATCTCATGCAAGATATTGCAATATATGATAGGTACTAACCAAAATAATATGAATAAAGATCGAGAGCAAGGACCAGACACTTGTGTAGTCAAGAGGAATCCAGGACAAAAGATGAGAACCTTTGAAGAATGAGAAGACAATGAAGAGAGCACCAAAATTATTTTTATGCAAGCTTAAAATGTGAATGCAAGCCTAAGCTAAGTGCAACCCTAGGACTTGGTTGTTGGACTCATCGCATAATTATCATCATCAAGTTTTGGAACATCGAAGTTGATACAATCCTTACTGGCGCTAATGCAACCATAAGAATATGAATATGAATTTCATCAGATAAAATGTAGGAAACAAACATAAGTGCCAGGGCACAAAATCCAAGATGACCTGAACATTGTTTCCAGTTTGATATAGTAAGAGTACACAAGTAAATGAATAGAGCAATAATAGTCAAAGAGATAGTTCCAACCTCCCCTTGGTGTACAAATAAACAAGATTGAGGGATGTGAGGCTTTCCCACCTTAATGCAGAAGCTCTTATCACATACACCCTATTTATTTGGTGTTGTCGAATCATCAAAACCACACCCACAAGTAGTAGACAATGAAAATATCAATGAAATTCATGAGAACAAACAGCATACAAAGAAAGATTCAATCATAGCTACACATGTTTCAAATTTTACGAATGTACATGTGTTTTAGGGGTGTTGAAAAACATTGTTGTGCTTGTGAGTGCGATGTGTTTGATTGATATCAAGAGATGTTTACGTTGCGATGTCCAATGTGTCCAAAGATAGTGTTGAAAAATATTGTTTGATTGGTGTGTTGAGAAACACCAGTTTGTGTCAATAGATAGTTGTCCTTTAGAACTGACAAGATTACTGACTTGAGTGTAAACCGAAGATGTGATCAAAGTGGGGATCCATGCCCCAAAGTAATGAACATTGATGACTGACTTGACTCATATAGAGAGGATGAATCTAAGTGGATTGCCCCCAAGCTATGACACTGGGGTCGTGTCAAGTTAGGTGGGATCTTGAAAAGACCCAAAGTGTCATGAAAGTGACTGAAAGCTATGTACAGACTAAAGCAAAGCATGCAAAGACTGAATATTGATAGATAGAGTGATTGGGTATGACTCCAACTATTACGGATTGATGTCAAATATGCAGATAGTGAGTTGATGTGAGAAATCTCAATACTACAGTGACAGCAGGTAGACGTAGTGAGAATCACTGGTGACTGACGTGAGAAATATTTTCAAGTATAAAGATCGGCGTGAGATCTAGGCATCAGCAGGAAGACTCAATGAGAACCACTAGTATTGATGCGAAGAGGAGAGAGACTCCAAAAAATAGGACAATGCCCCCTAGACTAGGAAGATGCCCCCAAGTGTGGCCAGTTTCAATCCATGTGAAGTCAAGTAAAAATCTCAAAAATAACAGAGAGTGAATGCATGAGCGAGCAAACTAAAGCAGGAAAGCAAGAGAGCAAATTTCAAGAAAGCCAAGGGATGCTGCGATAGATGGAGCATTGCGGAATAAGAGGCGCATGTTTACCAGGTTTTCACCATCTTGGCAGAAATTTTATTTTTGCTACCATGATGCCTGTTTACCAGGTTTTCATTAATGGCACATTTTTCTCTTCTTTTTTTTTGTATTCTTTCTGCTTTTCAATTTTTTGGTATTATCAAGGTGCCTGTTTACCAAGTTTTCACCAGGATAATAGATACATCAAAGTGCCTGTTTGCCAGGTTTTCACTAAGATGATCATTTTTTCAAGATATTTTTTAATTTTTAGGATTTTCTCATAATAGAGTATGTACATGAGCATTCAGAAGACATCTCAACTATAGAACTTCTTCAAATGAAGAGCATTGATAGGATCTTTGAGCTGTTCCCCCTCTGTGGTAAAGAGCTGGTAAGCGCCAGACCCAAATACTATAGTGATAACATACGGACCAAGCCAGTTTGGTTCAAATTTTCCTTTCTGGACCTGCTGCTGTTGATTCTTGGGGTTCTCTCTCAGGACGAGATCACCCATTTGGAATTCCCTTAGTCTGACCTTCTTGTTGTAGCTTTTAGATATTATCTTTTGATATGCTTGGAGATGATCAAACGCCACTTTACGATGTTCATCCAGTAGTTCAAGCTCTTGAAGCTAAGATATTCTAATATCATCATCAGTAATGAGGCCCTTCAAAGAGACTCGCAAGGTAGGAATCTAATGAAGGGGACTCCCCTTAATACCACTCAGCACATGACAGAAACAAAGAGAAACAACAGAAATTTGAAAGAACAGAAAATTGGCTTCTTATTGGCTCCACAAATGTGGAATTACAAACTTCAGAATTACAATATCAAAAGCCACATGGGCATCCCTTACAATAATCTGTAGGAAAAATCCTCAAATAACCACCCAGAACT
>MU228410.1:1142783-1167055 GCA_018584345.1 Thuja plicata | reverse complement strand
TTTCTGTTCCAGTTAGTTAGATTGTTCTTTCTCTTAGTCTAAGTTGCATTAAGAAAGGAAGGATGTTTCATTCTTTTGTGGCAAGGATGTGAGTAAACCTCAGTAGGATGTGCTGTGGGATACCCGGGGAAGAGCTAGGTAGAAGTTGTTAATGCATGATTCTTTTTCTTAATCTGAATTGCAGTAGGAAAGAAAGGATGTTTCATTCCTGTGTTTTGAGGATGTGAATGAACCTCAGTACGATGTGTTGTGGGATGTTCGGAGAAGGAGTCATTAGGAGCTTTCATCATTGCATTTATCTCTTCTGTAGGTAGTTGCTGAGCGTAAGAACTCATAGGATTTGTGAGCCTTATTGCTTAGTTTTAGATTAAGAATGATTTTTCCTACCTGAACTAAGTTCTAGCTAGTCTTAGTTTGGTTTGCCTCTTCTACTCTCGGGTTAAGAGCATACCTGAATTAGATTTAGGAATCAAGACATAATTCATTGCATATCATTTCAAAGGGGAGCTGTACCTACCAATTCAGAGAAAAGCCAGTAATCAGAGAACGGCTTTTCAACTATTGTAAGCGGATTTTGTTCATCAATCGGGCATCAAGAGTTACATTGTCATAAGGCACAAGAAAGGACAAATCTGTTTACCAACACGTTGATCTTTATTTTTTCTGCATCTAACGGTTGGTGCCAAGTCTCCAGATCTTCAAAGCAAACCCTAATCTTTCACGAAACTTCCTGACTGCTATCTCCAAGTTGTCAGGTGTACTTTTTACATTGAATTTTCATTAGAGACTATGCGACTAATGAGCATGTGTCTCAACTTATCCTTTTGTCTCCTAATTTCTAGATCACTTTTGACTTTTCAAACTTTCATAGTGACCTCACGACTATCGTCTGATCTTTTTTCATCCAGTGGTTATCGCCAAGTCTCATAATTCTTAACTTAACCCTTGATTTCTTTTGTGACTATGCGACAACACTAACACTGAAACTGACATCTAACTCGGGTTTGATCAGGAGACCTCACGACTATAGAAACTCAGTGTTGCTAGATGATTTTTAAACAACAGGGTTTATTCAGAGACTTCCCAACCACCATTAGATTTGACTTGAGATGAATGCTCTGAGTTAAGTCTCCATATCAGCTGAGGTATATTCTTTTTATTAGGAGATAATGTGACAAAGGCTTTTTGCTAAGTCACTAGACATAATGGAATATTCTTCTTACTTCACGAGACTAAGTGACTAACATAATAAGCACATGCTTTATTCTTAGAACTTAAGTTACGAAAGAGTAACTTGAAAATAGAAACTCGACTGAGATATTAGGGTTTTTTGCATTTTCGAATAGAGGTAACCCTAGGACTTAGGGTTTTTGACATTTTTCACTAGGTTTATGACTAAAATCATCATTTGCAGAGATATTTAAGCAATTTCAGACATGACTTTCAACTCTTAAGAATAGGAATGACAGGGAACTTCAAAATTTTATTGGGCAGACTACAAACTGGAAATACAACCAATGGGTATTTTGAATGATGAAGTTGAATCAATCATTGCATAACTCGTGGAAAAGAACAAAACACTTAATGAGAAACTGAACTCAGCAAAGAAAGATCAGGAAGTACAAGTAATAAGGATGAATGAGATTCTTGACTCTAAGGGAAAGCTTGAAGATACATTGAAGTTAGGTGAAGAAGATAAAAGAAATTCTAAGACTAGAATAGTCGAGGAAGAATCTTAGAATCAAGCACTAAAGTGTGAAGTTGAAAGACTGGATAGCAAATTGAAATCTGAAAAAGAAGTCAGTGAGGCACTAAAAAAGAAATGAAAAAGCAATGAGATCATTAGATGCACAAATTAAAGGTCAGAGACAACTAAAAGATAAAACTGGACTTGGATTCAATAGTAAGAGCACTACTAAGAAAGGAGAATCCTCTAATCATGCAGAAAACCAAGGTACTTCTACCCCACCAAATTAAAACAAACCTAGTTGCTACCACTATGGGAAACTTGGACATACTATAAATGTATGTAGAAGAAAAAGAGGTAAGTCACAAAGTTCACCTAAATTTGATGGAAATTTATATAACTGCAATAGATATGGGCATAGAGAATTTGAATGTAGATAAAAAACTGTAAACAACACTAGGAAGCCAAAATTTTATGGCTGCTATAGTACTTGAAACAAGTATGGTCATAAACCTAATGAATGGAGGTCACCTAGGAGAAATTACAAATGGGTACCGAATCGACAAAATATACCAAGTAATCAAGAGAGTACATATATACTATAGGACTACAATACAATGATATCATGTTTAGTCTGTGGAAGGTATGGACATATTGTTGCAAATTGCATGTTACTACATGGAAGGAACAATATGAGATCTTGGAGGAACCCTGGAATGGCATGTCTCCATTGTCACAAGCTAGGTCACCTTGCCAAAGACTGCAGGTACCGAGGCAAAGCTCCTACCAAAGAAGAGACATCTAAAAAATCAGATGTTAATGTAGAAGAGATGAGAGAGAAGATGAAAAGGACATGGAAGAGAAAGACTATAGATGATGGAACATCATTTGGGATAGTTGAAGCCACCGCATCCTCTAGATCGGGTGCAATCAACTCAGCATAATCAATTATAAGGTATGTACAGGAACTACAAATAAAATATTTAAATCTTAAAATTGGTTCCTAGTATATGTGCAAAGATCCATATTGGCATACTTAGATGCATTTGGATACATACTGTTCATTTTATGATATATTCATTCAGTGTAAGGAATTACAATGTTGTTTCATTCGATAAAAGGAAATAAGTAAAGGTAATCAGTAAACTCAGTCAGTAGAGAATTAATTGTTATATTATAACCATTGCTAACCCTAAACCTAGAAAATGCTATAAATAGACCGCAACATCTATCATTATCACTTACCATTTTCTAGATCATTTTGAGAAAAGTTGAAAAAACTGAATCTTCAAGAAAATTTGAGCAATTGATAAGGTATTCCTGAACTATCTCAATCTATTGCAAGATCAGTTGAACGTATTTGGATATCATTTTGTGTTGCCCTAGTTTTGTTTGCGTAACTGAACCAAGAAATGCAAAGCCCTGGGTGAATCTAACAAAGAATTTGAAAAGATGGCACCTAAGCTTATGAATACAGATGTTGTACAGAATGTTGAACCTATAAACCCTAAGTATAAGCTATCTCTAGGGATAGTAGTAGAACTAGATAAAATGGGAGCCCTAGCACCAATTCTACTGAGGGTTATATTGATTGAAGATGTGTGATCATTCATCCACTACAAAGTTGAGGAAATATGCATAGCTGAGATTGATGTGGCATTTCAGAAATTATGTGTGAACGGGAAGTTGAAGGATGGCCATGTTCATCTGGAGTCAAAGGGTTTGAATCATGCCCTGCATATACTAAAAGTATTTAAAAAAGAATGGATAAGAATGGTCCTTAGCTGAGTCCATGACCAATTCATATGGCTTGACCAACCAGTGAAGGTAACAAAAGATGTCTTACACATTGTAACTAGTTATTCGATTAGTGATAAGCTAGAGGCTATAAGGAAAATTGAGTGAATAAACCAAGAAAATGGGATGGGAGAGGTCTAAAAATATCTACTATTGAAGACCCTGAACTGAAATTTGCATGGAATTTCATATCCTACCAAGTATTTCAATCTTCAAGGGTTGACAGCATACTATGTGGAGCTGTAGATTTGGCATACAAAATTGTGAAGAAGAACATGCAAATTGATGTTTGTAAAATTATGTTGAAGAAATTAGAAAATAATATGAATACCATAAGGAAGAAAAGATAAACACTTTGAAGTTTGGATCACTACCGGTATGCATATTTTCTACTTTATGAATTTCTTTCCATCTATTGGAGATGTTGCATGGAGAAATCAAAAGCCTATCATATATCAGATAAATGATTACATTCTTAGCCTAGGAGAGAATATTTATATGATAATAAATGATTACTTTTTAAAGTTTAAAGCTAATATGCATAAGAAGTTCAGGATATCACCCCAATTGGTTGAGAAATACCATGACACTATTTGTTTTGAAGAGGACACCGACACATGCATCATAAAGGTAGTTGATCGAAGGAATATGTAGCTAAAACCTATGGGATATGAGATGGATACAGATACTGCAACTCAACAAATAGAAAAAAATTTAGCCGATCTTGCTAACAAAAGAGCCAAAAGGTATGGAACTTATGAAGAGGTTAAAGAGAAGAGAAAACAAGAAATCCTAATACCTAAAGCAGAGAGGAGGATAGATAAAATCATTGAGAAACTATCAAAGGATCTTGTATTTGATGAAGAATCTTATGAGGCTGGACCCTCTAACACAAAAGGGAAGAAGCCACTAGAAATGAAGGCCTCATCGAGTATTAAGACTACCAGACTGAACACAAGGTCTACAACTACACTGAAAGAAAAAATGAAATCATATGTGAGAAGTAACAAAGCTACAATTTAGACAAGGATAAAACTGAATTTAGATTAAAATAGTGAGACCAACACTGAAGATCTGAGCAAGCATAAGGGGTTGATTGCAAATGACTCTAGATGAGTCACTTGAGTTACTGAAGAAGAATGGAGGAATTGTAGGAGTAAGACACATGAAGTATAACAACCAAAATGAAGAAGACAAACCCAAGATAGAAGAGGCAGTTGTTTTCAATTTGAAAAAAAGTTCAAGCTCACGCCAATTGAATTTGTGAACCAAATACCTACTGAATTGTATAATAAGATTGATGCTAGATGGAAGTATGCATTGAACATTGAAAAGAAAATGGAGGAGAGATCCCTAATTCTAGCACAACCTACTATGTTTGTAACTGAGATAGATGATAAAATGAAGACCTTCTCTTACTGGTTTCTTACTAAAGGTAGATCTTTAAGGATCATGACCGGAGAGTTAGAGAAAGTATAGAATGAGACCCATCTCCAATGGAGAAAAAATATTTCTATATACATGGAAGATAAGAGAGGAAAAGATCAAGATACCAAAGAGAAAGGTAAGGACAATCCTATTGATCTACATTGGATAAAGATGAAACATTTGTTGAAGATATTACAGAGAAAGACCCCAGCACCGAAATTGCAGAAGAAGATGTAATCATAGAAAAGGAAGAAGAAATTGAACAAATAGATACTGTTGATTTTGTCGATACAAAACTATTGGAGGAAGTTCTAGAACAAGTAAACAAATATTTCGATGTTGATATTGGAATTTCTAATATGACAATTGATACTGAAGAGAAAGGCACTGAACCGCTTAAACAAAAAGAACAAGGAGAAACTAAGGAGCCTAAGGCCACTAAGCCGAACATAGAACATAACACCAAGGAACCTTATACTGAGGACACTACAGTACAACAAGAGAAAGTTAGTGAAATTCCCAAGGAACAAGAAAGGGATAAGATAGACGATGGGCAAGAAAAATAGAAGGAAGAGGAAAATATTGAACAAAAGGAAGAAGATAAGATAGAATAGAAGGAAGAGGATAAGATAGAACACAAGATAGAACACAAGACAGAAGAAAAGATAGAAGAGAAAACCAAAGAGAAGCAAGAGGAAAAGAAAGAAGAATCATCGATAACTAAAGGTACAGACAAGCAAGAAGAAATGAAAGCAAAAAGTGTATTTGATGCTACTGATGCATTAAAGGTGTCCCCTTCCACAAAATTATCTATTGGTGATAGTATGATAACATAGAAGAAGAAAAATTAAAGAAGAGAAAACATGTAGATATGAGAAAACCAATCATATTACCGAAAGTAGACTTAAGTAATATGGACCCTGATGACATGAAAGAGTATGATGAATTAGTAAGACTCAAGGCCATACAAAATAAATCACTTTAGAAGAAGAAATAAAATATTGTATTGGAAGATGTCAAAGAAGTACTACAAGAGATTGTGCCAGATGCTACTACAAATGAGGAGGAAAATCTACTTGACCAAGTGGAAGATCTAGTTAAACAAGTGCAAGAATCGAACAAAGAAACAACAAAAAACATGATGAAAGTTCATCAGAAGAACATGGAAGACAAACTGACCGAAAACATTTTGAAGAGTGTTGCACTAGACAAGGTATCTCTTTCTGAAGCATGTAGTGATATAGCGAACAAATTTTTTTCTATTCTTTTGTTATTTCAGCAATTTTGTTTCATTTCCCAATTCCTTAAAGAGATCAAGGAGAAAGAGGCATTTGTTGAACAAGAGCTGACCGAGAAGCCAAAGAGCATATCAACCGAGCATGGATCTCTACAGGATTATTACTCAAAGATCAAAGAGTTAATGGGAAAGCATCAAGAGATCATAAATGCAAAACACACACTCAATTTAGAAATTCTAGAGATAAAAACTACACTCATTCCCCACATGGATTCTATGCAATATCACTTGAAGAAAGTCAAAGATTTAATTGCTACTCCCGATGGTATTTCATTGAATACCATTACTGGTATGGCATCAAATGTTTCTACACAAATAGTTGTGATGTAAACATTGAAGGATACATGGGAAACATGCCTAGCTTATGCAAAGGCGAAGTATAAACACATTTTTGACAAGATACCTCCAAAAGACAAGACTAAGTAAGTAATATTTTGGCATGTTTATAAAAAAAGGGGGGTTATTTATAGTAAAGGGAAATATATAAGTATATAACTGTAAAAGTCAAAACAAAAATAAAAGGGACATATAAGTAGGGATATATACAAGGGAGATATGAGTAATAAAAATTTTAGAAGCATTATCAAAGGGGGAGTCATAACTTTTTGAATTTTTTAACATTTTGATGACTTTGAAGTTTTTTTTCAAAATTCCAAACTAATGTCAAAGGGGGAGATTGTTACTCCTAAAGAGATTTTTTTGTCATTAGTTTTCTACAAAGTCATATATCCGTGAATGTAACTAAATTAAGGAAGTCATACAATGAAGGAGACACAGTCGGTAAAGGCAACCAAGATGACCACCGAGCACCAAGTAGTTATCAAGCACCGAATGAGCTACATATACTCAGTCATGCAAAGACAGTTACTGAGCACTCATAAACACCAAGAAGAGAGTACAGTGTTACCAAGTAAGCACATGCATGTTTACCGAGCATTCCAAATCTGACATTTCATTTTAATTTAGATACATTTGATTTGGACATCGAGTAGGAAGCATGGCACATAATTTGAGGTAATCATACGACATTGGAGATGTAACCTAAGTTTAAACACTTAGTCTCCACCATTGATTTATGTTTCCCTAAGATCTAGTTAACCTCCTTAGTCACAGTTAACCACCTGAAAATCATATAAGAGATCAATCTGAAGAATGAACAAGGAGTTTTTGATAGAGTTGTCAATGAGATTGATGATGATGTTGCTGGTATTGAAGTTGAAGAATTGATTGCGAAGAGAGGAAAAGGAGATGAATGCATAATGAAGCAGAGCTTGTGATATGAAGCTATCAAGTGCAGAACAAGGTAACAGAGTTATATAGCATAATGATTCTAGACAGCATTTGATTGATGCATTGCTATCAGACATTTTCTATTGAATTTTGTAATATTCAGAGAAGTAAAAATCCCATCTATGGGTAGACCCTAACATGTCTTTATACTTTATAAATCCTTTAACAAGGTACATCTCTTAGATTAGAGATTGTAAAATCCTTTAAAAAAGGTAGACTGAATAAGTCTTTTGTACTCTTAACTGAGTATACTACTCCTAATAGGGTAAGCTATCAAAAGTAGCTAAATTTGTAGCTCGACCCAAGAAAACTTTATACTGTAGTAGTGAAGGATTGTGGGTGTCATCCCCACCGTAGTTTTTTCCTCTAACAAAGGATTTCTACATGACCAAAAATCAATGTGTTATGTGTTGCATATTTTATGGTTTGGATTATTTACTTTATGTTCTTATTACGTAATTTATTCAACTTAGTAAACGATCAACATTGTATGGTTAAAAATTTTAAGGGTCCTGATTCACCCCTCTCCTCTCAGTACTTAACTTTCCTTAATTATTCTAACAAGTGGTTCAAGGATCTCATCCTTCCATGCAACATACTCAACAAAAACATTCTCAAAAACAATGACAATATCATGCTCAACAACAACAACAACATGTTCAAAAAAATAGCATGTTCAACATTGACAACAGCAGCCTGTTCAACAACAACAACAACAAAAATAATAGTATGTTTTCTAACAACAACAATATTTTGTGCAACCGCAACCGGGTGCAACCTGAACAACAACATTTTGTGTTGCAATACACACCACAACAAAAACAATTTGCACCAAGATATCAACAACAAGTATCTCAGCAACACTATGTGCCACAAGGTCAGCAGTATGTACCTCCGCCAACAATGCAATAGAAAGTGGAGGCTCCTCAACAGTATTTGAGACAACAAATGGCACCACCTGAATAAATCTCTTCAGAATCATCAGAATTAGATACTTCTAACTTGAATTATCAATATGATCAGTGCCCAACAGTTCGCAAACAAAGACATCATTCTGATGCACATGATAAAGCTATGAAGTCTTCACAAAATGAAGCTATGGCTCAACAAACTCAATGGTTACAGAAGCAAGTTAATGACATATAGTTCAAGGATAAGAAGACACTTTATACAAAACAAGATCTATGTCCTAATCCATTTGATGAGAGTTTATATATGCCTCCTTTCCTGAGGAAATATGAAGTACCAAAATTTGAGAAATACATAGGGAAGGGCAATCCAATTGATCACATCAGAGAATTCTTTACCTCTTGTATTAAATTTAACCAAGAGGACACCTATCTCATGAGACTTTTCCCTCAAAGTATTGGTGGACAAGCAATGGAATGGTACTCAAAATTACCATGGATCATAAGATCATGGAAAGAATTGGCAGATAAGTTTATCTCTCAGTTTACCTTTAATATATCAAGTGAAATCCATTGAAAAACTTGTGCATAACCAAACAAAAAATTGGCAAACCATTTATGACATTCTTGTTATGATGGAGAATTATGGTGAGCCAATGTCCCTTTGATGTCCCAAAAGAACAACATATACATTTATTCACTGAGAATCTTGTACTAGAAATCATGTATGAGCTGACAATTAAACATCCAAGCACCATCCAAAATCTCATGAAAAAGGGAATAGATATCAAAAAAGATTGTATCCAGAAGGGATTACTCAAGATTAAAAAGGATCATAGCAATGCAAGTGCATAAAATGAGAATAAAAAATTCTGGTCTCAGAACAAAAATGTTACAAATGATGGTGTCGTCGATACATGAATAGTCAATACAACGCAAGAAAAGGTCAGTCTCAAAGGTGCAAATGTTATGAATACACAAACAGTGACTCAAACACCACCTCTAGTGCAACCTCAAGCACAAACAACTAATGATGTGAAACAAACTCAGCAACTTTGACTGCCAAGAAATAGAGATGGACTTCTGAGACACTTCACACGGTTGGGTGAACCACTCCATTCTATGTTACAATAATTTCTTCAAAAAAATTTATATTAAGTTACCTAAGATCATAAAAAAAACAGCAGTAAAACACCCTTGGTGGGATGAAAATAAATTTTGTGACTACCATTGGTGTAAAGACCACAAAACAATTATTGTTTTTAGTTGAAGCATTTAGTACAAGATCTCATTGATCAAGGAATAATTGAAGTAGAACCCTCCGTAGGTTCTTCCAACACAAATCACACCATTTTTAAAAATCCCTTGTTAGATCATGAGAAGGGGAAAGCATCTAGTTCAAATTCAAATTCAAAAACTAATGTCAATTATACCTGAACTAGCCATGACTATACCATAAACTCTTTTTCTAAGTCAGATGCACGTATGTCCACTATCACTCTCAGAGATGAGATTCCTCAATGTGCAGTTACTACTCATCGCACCAAGATTATTGTACCTAGAGCACTTCCTAGACCCAAAGTGTCTTCTGAGTATAACCTTGTTGATCAGCTTGGTAAAATCCCAACACTAATTTCTATCCTTGACTTGTTGCGTACGTTCCCCAGCACAAGGAGATTCTCGACAAAGCCCTAAAAGAGTCTATTGTCCCTAATGACATTGATGTTGACCAATTTTAGGCCATGATAGGGTACTTCTCCACATCCCAACATGTTACCTTTTCAAAAGGTGATGTCCCACAAGACAAACTCGGTTATAATGACCCCTTACACCTTGAATATTTTGTCCATAATTGTAAGGTTAGACGAGTCATGATAGATGGTGGAGTAGGGATTAACATTTGAACCTTGAATTTTGTTCTTGTTCTTGGCTACAATGAAATTGATATTGATCCATCGAGGAAAATCACAATAAAAGCATATGATGACACTAAATGTCCTTCCAAAGGAGTCATTGTATTGCCCATTAGAATTGGTTAGGTTATTGAAAATATATTGCTAGAAGTCTTGGACCTAGAACTCCCTTAAAATATGATCTTGGGATGCCCTTGGATCCATCCCAAGAAGGAAACCCCCTCCACATAACACCAATGTCTAAAAAATTTTCACAATGGAGTTGAGATCATTGTTCCAGAAGATCCTAATCCTTTCTATTTCTATGTTAATTTGAGAGAAACTCCTGCACAATAGGTACCTACAAATAGTGAAGCAACATCAACTAATTCTTCCAAGTATGTTGATGCATCCACTCTCACTAATATGGTCAAAGGAAATATGAAAATTGAAGATAAAGGTTGCGGAGAGTATACAATGGCTCAAGCATTTCACATTGGGAAACTTCCTCTTTCCCCAAAATCTTATATTGGAAAGCCATGATTGTTAAAAAAAACAAGCACCAAAGACCACTCTGAAATTTAAGCCCTCAACCACTCTCACAAGTTGGGGAGGATTTCATGAAGAACATGTGTATTCTAACACATCTACTTTGGATTATAAAGATAAACAAGAAAAAGAACCTACTCAGATACTCGTTGAAAGGTATGAACCAGGGTTCACGATCATGAAGAAAAAAGGTTATGATGGTTACAGTGGTCTCAGTGCACAAAATCAAGGGATTGTTTAACCTATCTCTACAAAAGGACACCCTCCTCATTTGGGACTTGGATTTAAACCTTTTTTAATTGGCTCTTTGAATGCTAAAGTGACCTCATGTAAAAATGTGGATGTTTTGAATGATGACAAGACATCTGAGGTTCCCTGGTCTAAGACTACTAATTCCAATGAGTATGAATGGACTTCATATTCCTCTAGTCCCTATGAGCTTGAATATGTCTTTCCTGAGTTTGACGACCCACCAATTGAGGATAAACATGTTGACAACACCCCCCTCCAAAAACCTATCCTGATCCCTGGTCCAAAATCTTCTGGGGTCCTAGTCCTCAACCTTCTGAAGATGAAGCCACTGAAACTGATGAGATTAACATTTATATATTTTCCCCTACACTTGGCATCCAAAACATGTGCAATTTCGACGATCAGATCCCATTGGTTTACCCTGAACTTATAGATTGGGATCAACAAGGATCACCAAGCTTAGATTACCTCAAAAATGATGAAGCAATAGCGGAATTCTTTGAGCTCCAAGAAGGCATGCCATCTGGAAATCACAAAGCATGATTCTCCATTTATCTTGATGCCACAACATATTTTGGGGATTCAACTCCATCTTCCAGACAAAAAATTGAAAATGATAAAATTAAAAAAGAAAAAAATGAAAAGAATAAGTCTTCTAGTTAAAAGCGAAAGGTATCATTAAACCATATAAAAGTAAAAATAAAGGACGTATCTGAGGGTGAAAACCTCACTGAGGCACCTAAGGATGGAAGATTGGACATACCCCCTCGGAAGGAGAATTCAACATTTTTGATTAAAATGACTGGGGAAATCAATTTGGGAATGTTGAATAACCCTAAAATCATACAATTTGTAGCTTCGCTATCAAAAGAAGAAAAGGAAGAGTTTTTCATATTATTTCTAGACAGATTAATTTTTCCTATTCCTACACATATATGTCTGGCCTTGATCCAAAATTAGTTATTCACCACTTACCTTGAAGCCAGGTGTGAAATCAGTAAAGCATAAATTGAGGAAAATGCATCCTCGAGTAGCCCTTTTGGTAAAAGTAGAGTTGAAAAAATTACTGGATGTTGGTTTCATCAGACCCATAGACTATGAAAATTATATTTCAAATCTAGTACCTATTATAAAACACACTAGGGGCATAAGGATATACGTTGATTTTTGTGATCTGAATAAATCATTCCCTAAGGATGACTTTCCATTACCCAATATTGATATCATAGTAGACATGATTTCCAGATACATGATGCTATCATTGATGGATGGATCCTATGGCTATAATAAAATCACAATTTCTCCCGAGGATGAGCCCAAGATAGCCTTCACATTTCCTTGGGGAACGTATTCTTGGAATGTCAATCCCTTCGGCCTTAAGAATGCCAGAGCTACATATCGGCGAGCAATGACTACAATCTTCCATGATTTCATGCATATCCTAATGAAATATTATGTTGACGATATACTATACAATTCTACTACTAGAAGATATAATTTAAGCATTTTAGACAAAATCTTTGAGAGAATGGAAGGGTATAAGCTTCGCCTAAATCCAAAAAAGTGTGTTTTTGGAGTTGTTTTTAGAAAACTCCTAGGTTACATTATTTCTAATAGAGGTATTGAGGTGGACCCTAAAACGGTACAAGCTATATTTGAAATGCCTCCACCTAATACTCTAATAAAACTGAGAAGTCTACAAGGGAAGTTGTAGTCTATTTGAAGGTTCGTCGCACAACTAGCTAAAAAATGTCACTCCTTCCAATATTTTTTACATAATGGTGTGACTTTTAACTGCAATGAGAGATGTAAGCAATCTTTCCAAAAATTTCAAAACTAATTTCTTTATCCTCCAATCTCGATGCCTCACATTCTAGGAAAGGCATTCATCTTGTACATTTCTGCTATGAAAACTGCATTGGGTGTCCTTCTAGCACAACATGATGAAAAAGGAAGGGAAAGAGCTATCTACTAAATAAGAAGAACATTGGTGGGGTATGAATTGAATTATTCACTCATTGAATGGGCATGTCTTGTTGTGGTTTTTGAAACACATAAACTAATAAATTATATGCTTCATTATAAAACTATGCTAGTGTCCCAGATTGACCCATTGAAATATGTTTTAAGCAAAGAAGCTCTTACAGGATGCCTGGCCAAATGGGTAATGCTTCTGAGTGAATTTTATATTGAGTGTCTTGACCATAAAGCGATTAAAGGCCAAGTAATAGTACATCATCTTGCAGAAGCACCAATCCCAGATGATCATCCGTTGCTCTCATAATTTTCAAATGAGTCTATTTTTACCTTCACAACTTCTAACGAATGTAAATTGTATTTTGATGGCTTACATACTAGAATTGGATCAAGAGCAGGCATCATGTTTGTAACTCTGCAAGGTGACATAATACCAAAATCATACAAAATTGCATTTAAATGCACAAACAACATCGTTGAATATGAAGCTCTAGTCATTGGGCTCAAGCTCACAATTTAAAGGAAATTTTAGTATCTCAAAGTGTATGGTGAGTCCCAGCTAGTCATATGTCAGTTAAATGATGACTATGAAACAAAAAATGATAAATTGATACCCTACAAATAGCTAGAAAATTTTCTAAAAGATAAATTTCTTACAATAAACTTTCAAAAACTTCCTAGGGTACATAATAAGCAAGTAGATGCTATGGAAATTATCACTTCCATGATAGACATGCCAAACAATGAAGAACACTGGTGAATTTCCCATGGAGCAATTGTTGATTCCTGCATTTCATATTTCACAATCTAGGATCGTGTGTGATATTGTTGGTCCCAATTCCCCTTGGTACCAAGATACTTACAATTACCCGCATGCCCAAATCTTACCCCCTAACCTATCCAAAAATAAATGTCGAGCCTTTATCCATCAAGCTTCTAGGTACATCATCATTGGTGACACCCTTTATAAAAGATCTTTTGAGAAAACCCTCCTCAGATGCCTCGATTCACAAGAAGTTGAAACTACTTTACATCAAGTCCATGATGGTATTTGCAGAGGTCATTTCAACAGTTTAAGTCTCACCAAGAAGCTGGTAAGAGTTGGATACTATTGGCCCACCATGGAGCAAGATGCACATAACTTCACAAATAAATACTACAAATTTCAAATACATGGTAAATTGATTCATGCTCCATGCTCCAGCACAGGATTTTCAGCCAATTGTTTCTCCATGGCCCTTTTCTCAATGGGCAGTTGATCTCATAGGGAAGATTACACCTTTGTCTTCTAATGGCCACAAGTATATCATAACCACCACTGAATATTTTTCCAAATGGTTTGAGATCATCCCTATGACGTATATCATAGGCAAGTAGATCTCAAAATTTATTCTGAGTTATATCATTTGCTGCTAAGGAATTTTGTTGGCTATCATCATTGATCATGAAATCTCTTTTCAAAATAAGGACATGTTACAAAGCTTTGTGAGAAGTTTAAAATTCATCACAGGTTTTCTAGCATCTACTATCTACAAGGAAATGGCCGAGCTGAGGCATCTAATAAAATAATAATCAGGATACTTCAAAAGGCTGTCAATGATGTTGGTCAACACTAGCACCTACAACTGAATCCAACTCTTTTGGCCTATAAAACTTGCATTCGTACCCCCACTTGTGCCACTCCATACTCTCTCTTCTATGGTGCTGAGGCCATTTTACCTCTTTAGGTTGAAATTCCATCACTGAGAGTGTCTTTACAACACATAGTTGATGATGAACAATACAGGATTTCTAGGTTACATGAGCTTTAAATCTTAGATGAGCAGAGACAAGATGCCTTACTTCACTTGCAAGTGTATCAAAACCATCTCAAAAGGAGCTAAAACAAGAAGGATTGAGTCTGTCATTTTGAGATAGGAGATTTGGTTCTAAAACTAATTACAAAACCCAACAGCACTGAGAGAAGCCTGGAAAATTTGAACCAAACTGGCAAGGACCCTATATAGTCACTGCAACATATGGGTTTGACATATATCAGCTAGCAATACTTGAGGGAGAACTATTTTCAGAAGCAGTGAACAACATGCACCTCCATAAGTACTACACATGATCCTGAAAAAATGGCAAAAATTTTGAAAATTTTTTTGAGGAAATACCAAAAAAATTACAATTTTTTTTTGAAAAAATACCAAAAACGTGAAAAAGGGAAAAATACAAAAAAAATTGAAAAAAAAAACACAGTGAAAAAGAGAAAAATGGTTGCCTTGATCAAAAATTGGTAAAAAGGCATCTTGGCACTCAAAAATATAAATAAAGAGAAAAATTATATCCATGAGTGAAAACTTGGTAAACAGACACTTTGGGCAAGTACCATGGTGAAAACCTGGCAAAGAGGCGCCATGTGTAGTAAGTTGTTGCTCCAACATCTATCATGACTCCACCTAATTTTTTTTTGTCCTTTCCTAATCATATCTTTCACTTTGAGTCAACCCTAGTGCCCCTTTATGGCCTGTAACTGGTTGATGTTCTTTGTCCTTTCCTTGGCACACCTAGTCTGTACATAACTTTGGCCTTTGTATATAGTCTTTGATCTGTCTAGGGGCAGATTCCCTGCAATGCTTGAATTTGAATTTGAATTCAAATTGGGGGCAAGACCTTGAACGTGGTTGATCCATCAAGTTCCTCACTTATTGGATTGGAGATAACAACTTGTAAACATCTTAATGTCCTAAAAAACCCTAAAAATCCAAATGAGAAACTGAAAAAAAATCAAAAAACATTTTGCTTAATGTCCTCAAAAAAATTCTAAAAATCCAAATAATGTCTTGAAAAAATAAATAAAAATTGAATATGATCCTAAAAAAAGACCATAAAAATCACATATGATGGTGAAAAAAAAGTCTCTAAAAATCATAAAAAAGTCATGAAAAAATCACTAAAAAGCATAAAAAGTCCTGAAAAAAAAATTTCATCACAAAAAACTTCAAATATCTAAAAAACCTAAAAATTGAAAAATCTCTTAAAAATATGCAATAAATTTTGTACATACTCATATTTCTTTTGCAGAACGATCATCATGCATACAGACATCAATCAAAGACTCATAATCATGTGTTTAACGAAATCATGTTTTCACAAACACGAGCTGAAGCATTTTGACTTAACACTCAATCTGGTTATACTTGTTCAATCTTTCGATCTCTAATATCAACCAATCAACCTATCCAACCTATCAGTCCATCATCCAATCAGTCAATCAAAACCAAACTCTCAAACAAGAACACTAAATCAAGTAACAAAAAGATTAGAATGGTTGTTAAATCACATTGTTTCAATGAGTGTTTTATCTTTTATTGATTTTCTTTTGGTCATGTTCCTATGGTACTTGATGATATTATTGAATTTATGAGAGTCATCAGGATGGTTCATGACCGGTCTTGTTTTCTCTTCTGCTTGTTTGATGATCTCATGAAATTCTAGGGTATGCCTTCTATATGCTTCAAGATGGATAAGATCATTCTCTACTTGCATCATGTTTGTTTACGCAAAAGGATTGCTTTCTCACTCTGGCTCTTTGTGCCATGATGTGCTTCATCCATTTTTCCATATCAAAATAATCTCTTATGACATACATGCACTTATGACAACAAGTTTCACTTCTTACTAACATTTCTTTGTCTAATTTTGGCTTTCTGCTAACATTTCGTCAGTTAGTCCTTGCAGTTGACTTTGTCAAGTACTCTAGTACATCAAAAACATGTGCATCTTGCATACATGCATTTATAAAGGGAAAAAACCAAAAACATGTACATCATGTATCCATTCATTTATAAAACAAAAATCCAAAAAATATGTTTGCATTCTACATTCATACATTTCTAAAAGCTACAAATTTCAAAAAAACAATGTTGCATTTCATACATGTATATACTGCATAGAAAATAAATGAATTATCTAAGCATCATCATATAATAGGAAAGTAAAAAGCATGTGCATCCATCATGTACATAAGCAAAATCATCATAAAGTACCTGCATGTCATATATATCTAAAAAATATCAGAGTACAAAAATCAAGGTGTTTGTATTCACTAAGGCCCGCAGGCTCATGATCTATAACATGTCTATAAAAAATCTCCCTCTGCTAGAGAGAGTCTCATGTCATCCCCTGCTCTCTTAGTCCTCATGATCTCTCTCCTGTCAAGAGGATGAAGCTCATCCTTCCTGTTGTCCTATCTATCCTGACGTAGGTGGCCCCTCGATCCAAACACTCCCCCGCTGCTTTGTGTCCTCCTGAAGTGTGATCTTCTAGAAGAATCCTTGTAGCTTGGTTCCCACTGATCTTGTGGTACATCACTCTCATACATGCACCTCCAGTACTATGTCTTTTCTCGATCATCACCTAGCATTCTTACAACATTGTGCACACTTGCATCTGCAATACTGATTGTAAACTATTGTGACTGCTCCTCTTCACATTATGCTCTGGACATAGTTGTGTCTTGAGAGGTGATTAATGTATCCCTCTCTACTATCAATATCTATAGTTGTGTTCTAAGTGTTTTATGATCTGTACCCCTCTCTATTGAAAATCAGCTCAACTATTTTGTGAGTGTTGATCACTCTGTTGTCCATGATGTTTGATTTGTAGCCCATGTTACTCACTCTGTAACCCACGCTTCTCGATCTGCATCTCTCTCAAGATTCAACTTTTGTATCTAGCGCATCAACTCTGTGATGTATTTTCATTTTTTCCTGTCTGCCTTGCCTCCATCATTAGGCACATGTATATCATCAGCACCTAGTGTATCCTCTCTGTCATCATCCACTTGCATAGGCATAGCATCAGGATCACTTTCAGCATCATCCCCATCCTCATTGCTTGAATCAATGTTTCTCTCCTCCTATTCATCCTCCTCGGCACTGTTGTCCTCCTCATCCTCATTGTGTGATCATCCTTTTGTACCAAATGATCCTTATAAGGAAAAGACATTATAGAAGAAAGATCATCATTGTTATTAAAGACCTCTTTGATAAGAGGGAGAACACTATGGGAAGATGATTAATTATGTCCTTGAACCATAATCACAAGTTGTTTATGAATCCTAGGAGGATCATCAATATTGTGAATAATATTGCCTATAAGAAGAAGACCAAGCATTTTTTAAAAGAAGGTTTGTTTGGGAGATGTAGAGGAAGACCTAGGAGAGATGAATTCATCAAGGGCTTCATCTAGCATGTCAAAATATTCACTACAAACACCTCGGGAAAATTGGTAAGGTGCAATAACTAAGCAGATCATCAAAATCATTAAACTGTTGAACTAAAAAGTTGGACATATTGAAAGAAGACCAACAATGCAACAATTTTTTTGTGTTTTCATTATGCAAAATGTGAATGTAATGCAACTAGGAAACATAAAAATTTAAAAGTAAATGCATGAAATGTAAATGACAAATGTTGTTTTCCAAGTATCCACATCAAAAGGAAAATTATGCATGAAAGAGTCGGGTTCACCAAAATACATGAACACAAAAAGATATGCAAAGAAGATCTAACCACCAAATCAAAAGAAGGTATCATGCATCAAGCTCACCAAAATGTATAGTGGAAAATGGTGAGCAATTCTAAGAGTAGAGATCACTCATCAAAATCTTATAGTATACATTAGGAATACAAATCCAACCCTTAAGTTCAAGTTTGATTAGCACAACCAAATGGATGAAGGGTGTTAATGCATAGCTCAAACAAAGGGGGAATTTGTTATTCCTTTTGAAGTATATTGATTATGGGATTGACTATGGATCTATAAAATGACTAAAAATTACTAGTGCAATGATAGATCTGAAAGAAAATGCAAGATTGGAGAAGGATTTGTGCACCTTGAAATGAATTAGGAGGTTATTTTCCTTGAAACTACAATTTCCAGTCACAAAGATGTCACTGAATGAAACCGTTATGGATCTAGGACCCTGGCACCTGTAACGTCCAACCGTAAAAATCTTAGGCCTCCAGGAACAAGTCAACTTTTTAGGTACAAGTCGAGATTCAACTATACCCCGTTGTTTGTGATTGTGTACTTTCTAATTTCATTCTCTGAGATAACCCCAAAAATGCCCGAATCCAATTCTGCAGATCTTGAAACTTGTTCCTACACACAGAAAAAGGGAAATTGTTTGTGGAAGGGGAGTTTGCCTTGTTCAAGCCCCATTTTAGGAATTAATCTTGAATTGAAATGAAGTAAGTAATGCTGGAATGTAATAGAAATTAGATCTTAAATGAAGTGTATCATGCAATGTACATACTCTTACCTCTTTGAATGTGATGAAGAATGTTGATGCAATAGCTTTGAATCCACACAAAAACCAAAAGGAAATCATGCAATAGCTTTGAATGATTGAGGAATGAAGAAATGATGCCAATGTCCTTCCAAGAAAATATTTTTCTTGGCCTCAGTGGGGAAAGAATATTGATCTATGGAAGACACCTTGAATGCTAGAATGTCACTTGAAATTGCACTTGGATGCTCAATACTTTTCTTGATTTCTTTCTCAATGGTTGCTTGACAATATTTTTTGTGTGATCATAATGATGATGTGTCTCTCTAAAATGATGGAAGAGGGGGATCCTTTTATAGTGCATCTAAAAATAGAACTACACATGCCAACCATAGATCATGAACCCTGATGAATGTGCCAGATAGGACCCAGGGCCCAATCTTGGATTAAAACCCCAAGGTTAAAGTCGAACTTTGACTACACCCCTGGGGGGTGTAGTCAAAATTTGACTGCACCCCTCCATAAAGTTGTTTGCTTGTGATTGGAGGGCATGGCCTATAATGTTTGCGGGATCTGGAAGGTCAGTTGATTCCGATATCAGGAGTGAATTCCAAGATCATAAAAGAAAGGGGGAATTTTACAATTGGAAAAAAATAGGGGAGGGTGCTTATAAATAAGATCCTACCTCGATTTTGCACAAATTAGGGAGGATTAGGGAAGAAACAAGGACCTGTATGTTAATAAAGTGTACATTTAAGTGAAATATGAAGCCCAATAAAAGGAACCACACTAAAGCAGGCCCAAAATGATCCTAAATTGAGCACAAATCAAGTGCTTACTTTTTAAGATGATACAATATTCAGCACTCTTCTCTCACCTTCAATAATTTATCTTGTGTTGTCTCTATTTTCATATGAACTACGACTTTGCATTGTCTCTATTTTCTCTCATTTTATATTTATTTTCATTTAGCTATGTTGATCTTTGAATATTTAATTGCTTGGAGTTGCATATGTTCTATGACATGCATTGTCTCTATTTTCTCTCATTTAGATTTCTTTTCATTTAGCTATGTTGATCTTCTAATATTAATTTCTTGGAGTTGCATAGGCTCTACAATAACATCCGAAAAATTCTAGCTTAGCACATGCTTCTTTCCAACCCTAGTTCAATGTTCACATTTTATATGCATAAAATTAATTACGTCAAAGATGTTTTCTTATTTGAAATGAAAGAAATGGTTTTGCGATCCAACAGTTCAAAATGTAGCAAAGTCATGCAAGATGATCAAAACATATTGTATTGTTGGATTTTGTCACTTTTTTCCCTCCATTGCTTGTTGAATTTAAGCCTATTATTGAATGGCTTACAACTTGTTGAAACCTAAATAGTACAATCGATAACATATTACCTTGTCATAGTTTCCATCAGGATGTTTTAGCATTCATGTTTCCCTCAAATACTCCCTTCTTGCATGTATGTGAATGTTGTCTATAGCCATCAGGTCTATTCTGCCAAAAAAATTACTTTTTTATGATGAAAAATTCTGGTCCTTTCATCATATGTTGGTTTTTCATGGAGTGCTTAAAGTTGAAGGCCATCTATCGACCAAGCAAATCACCATTTTTATTCACTAAAATTATTAGTTAATGTGAAGGTTTAGTTCAATCAGTGCATTTTGTAGAGTTTTATTTATATAGTCATATTTCATACAAACAAAATATATGTTGAGACTTGATCTTTTGGCATAGTGCCTTGTCTCACCAATTTAGTGTCCTAGTTATTATATATTATAGTACAATTTCATAGCTCTAATTATTTTTTATTATAAATATGTGTGTGTGTGTTACAAGTGTGGTTACCGTTGTACCAAAAGATCGACCTATCAATTCTTGATACAACCAATAGACTTATAGACTCCATAGGAAGTGGTTAGTCCCTTGTCATGAATCTTGAGAGGAGCGTTGACCATTTTTCCAACAATCTCCCCCTCAGCGTTACCCGAGGTGATTCAAACATGTGACCAAGATTTGATACCACTTGTTACAAGTGTGGTTACCATTGCACCAAAAGATACACCTGTCAATGCCTGATACAACCACTAGACTTATAGAATCCACATGAGGCAGTTAGTCCCTTGTGACAAATCTTGAGGAGATCGATGACCATTTTTCCAAAAGTGTGTGTGTGTGTGTCTTAAATAGGTGATTATGTAGTACATGTTCCTATTTGAAATGAACTGATCTACCTTGTTACATCAATGGCTAAAGTTTCATTACAACGATGGAAGATGGTGAATTTAATCTGGTTCATTTTTGTACACTTTTTCTATTAGGAGGTGGTAAGACTATTCTGAAAGGATAGAATCGGGTGGATCGTCAATGGAATAAAGCTGGCATTGTTTTATGAATTCTTAAACAATTTCATTTTAATAAATGATGGAGTTTTATGCATAGAACCATTGGAGGAGGAAAAATGAAATGATCTTTATTTTCTTGCAAATAAAAGAGCTCCCTATTGTTAATAGGCATAAAGTTTCATTATTTAATATTCACATCATGGGGTAGCTATTTTTTTATTGTTTTATTAATATGGGAAGTCTTGGTGTTTCACCTCTATGAGCATCACCTAGATACAATGAGTGCTAAGCATTTTATTTATTCTCATGAGAGATGGGTTCTTGTGAATCACTATTCATGAAATATGGGTCACTTAGTTTGACTCAAAATCTATACAATTGAATCCTGATAGCAATATCACAATTTGACTTCTTGTGAAAAATGTCTCCTAGTTATCAATTTAAGGGGCTTTATAATGAATGGTTCATAAGGCACAACACTTGCTAAAGGTTTTGAAAATGGGGTTGCAAGAAAAGTGGGCTTAACCATGGAGGAAACTTTTTAGTTAAGAACACTTGAGTTGGAGTAGTACTGGGATGGGTGACCTCCTGGGAAGCTCTGGTTCTTCAACTTTTTGAGTATCACCTAGATGCACTGAGTGATAAGTGTTTCATTCATTCTCATGAGATATGGGTTCTTGTGAACCACTACTCATGAAACATGGGTCAATGAGTTTGACTCAAAAACTACACAGTTGAATCTTGATTGCAATATTACAATTTGACTTATTGTAAAAAAAATCTTGAATTTATCAATGTTAAACTAGGTTAAATGAATCTGGAAATTGTTATTTCTATTTTGTAACAATTTTCTTTACTATTGTTTTACATATCATGTGCGGGTTCTCATACGCAGTTAATTTCTCAAAACATAAAATCTTTAATGAATTATAAGTATTCACAAAATGTAATGTCACTCAATTTGTTTTTCATTTAATTATACAACTAGAAATCGCACCTTAGTGTGCAATGGGTACGTCGAAGAGGCATGGAAGTTCAATTAGGAATAAAATTAATCTATATTTTTGCATGCATTTCGGTAGAATATTTAGTAAATGACATTGTTTGTTTAAGAAAGGTCTAAATAATTAAGATTGTCAAATAAATGTTAAAATAATATGTATGAAATCATCACAATTCAAACAAAAAAAAAACAAATTACATCATTCATTTACAAAAAAAATACTTTAAAAAAAAACATTTTGACAAAATAAATAACTATATTTTATTTATATACAAATTGCTTAAGTTTTAGAATGTTCTTACCACAAAACACCTCCCATACATATCTCCAACAAATTCAACTCCTGTAAAAGGGCTACTCGACCCCTCTAGGTACCAAATCTTTAATAGCTTGGTATTGATGGTCTCTTCGCTCTTGTTACGCCGAAGTCGTTCCTTTTCTGAAGTTACAAAACTTCATTTCAAAATCAATGGTCAACAATTTCTAATAAGTTGTGCAAGACGATTGAAAAAAATCTACACTATTTATTTTATTCCCATAAAATAGGGCATTCCATTATTTGTACTGATGCGAGCATGATTTGTCCATTAATCTCATTGCAAAAGGCAAGACCAATGTGATGACGGTTTTCTTTTTCTATCTTTAATCGTAAGTTTGAAATGATATTTTAATATGTTATATTTTATTTTAAGAAATTATTAAATATAAATGTATGATTAATAATTAATTTATCTTTTATATAACATAAATTAAGTTATACGTAAATAATTATAGTTATTATTATAGATGATATTGCAAAGTAGTTATATTACTGTTAGAAACACTGAGTGGGGGGGGTGAATCAGTGTTTGTCTATTTATTCTATTTCCGCAACTTTAAACATAAATCAAATATATATCAATTGAAGCTCAACAAAAGAACACATAACACATGATATGATTACAGGGAAACCTTGATCAGAGGAAAACCCCGGTGGGAATTAGTACCCACAAATATTGCACTAGTATAATGAACCTGTTAAAGTTCCTTTGCCATGTTAGGAGCAGTCTTTACAATGCAAGTACAATGAATTGGTTAAGGGTCTGACCCTGTTAGGAGTCTTTTACAACTAACCCTGTTAGGGGTGAGGACTTACTGTCCAAGAAGCTCACTGCTCAGTAGGATGAAGGCTACAACCTCCTTAATAATAGATATACACTATATCCAAAAGTGAACTGTTGTATGTGACACAATTGTCTGATCAGTTCCAGTTATGCGCTGATGCTCTTATACTCTTAAAGAGATTTATCTAATTTTGACATCTTATACTGTTCTTTTATGTGTCTGATGTGCTTATTTCTTCGACACTTCTAATATACTTGTAACCACCTAAATTTGGTCTGTTCCAACTATGGACCCTATTTTCCCTAAGTGTGATCATACCCTCGACTATGTCCAAATGACCCTGTTACTACTTGGCATAATTCTTCAAATCAATTTAATGTCCTAGGTGATTTTTATCACTGAATTATATTAACTATTATAGCCATACAATTTAAATCAATTCAAACCAATTA
>MU228410.1:1112255-1136096 GCA_018584345.1 Thuja plicata | reverse complement strand
AAAAACACAATATACAACGCTTCCAAACACATTGGCTTAAGTGTGTTTACAATAGTCATTAAGACATGACTACAAACATAATATAATAGGCGCTTGGCCTTTACACAATAAAATATTATACGCTGATCCAAAAATTGAATTCGGCTTCATACTTTGTTTTCTGAACTGCTAGTATTATTGTTATTGCTATAACTTATCTGTACTAACATATCTGACCATGCGTGTCTAGGGAAAGCACAAGAACATATCATAGAACTTAAGTCTGAACGCGCATATCTTGATTTGATCCTACGCACGTGTGTTGGTGCTCTGATCGACTGCAAATCATTGTTCTATTCTGTCTTCTATACTTAGTCAATTTTCACTTCATAGTTTTCTGTCAAAACTTCATATGACTTTGTTGCCATGATGACAACACAAGATAAGTCATATTATCCCTGAGAGTCAACTTGCCAACAATTACTTCATAATATAATTTATAATTTAGTTATAATTATAATTATATATGTAAATTTAATTCAAATTTTATTATAAATATTAAGTATATTTTAATTAATAGTTATTTAATAAAAATAAAATTATTATTGATTAAAAATTAAATAAGAAACTTTGTATAAAATCTTAAAAATAATATTTAACAAGTGCCACCTGTATTTGTCGTAATTAGTTATAATTATAATTATATATGTAAATTTAATTCTAATTTTATTATAAATATTAAATATATTTTATTTAATAGTTATTTAATAATAATAAATTATAGATTAAAAATTAAAAAAGAAACTTTGTATAAAATATTAAAAATAATATGTAATAAGTTATGTTGTATATATTATAGTTTTATTTCTATAATTATAATTGTTAAAATTTAAAATATAATTATACATTTTTAATGTAAGGTGGAATTTAAATAATAAATAAAAGGCTTAAATTATATAATATTGCATATATAATATAGTATTTTATATTATATATATTATAGAATAATATATATTATATATTAGAAATTGTAATGATTATTTATTATTTATAAAATATATTAAAAATATAATATAGTAAATATTTTAGAATATATAATAGTTATATGTTATAATATTGTTTAAATATATTGAAATTGAACTTTGTAATAAAAATAAAATGTTTATAGTAATAAAATATAAAATATATATCTCATAAAAATATACTATAAATTATAAAACAATTTCAAAATTAATTAAATCATTACAAAACTATGGTTAAAATTAGAAACCGCCCGAAAAAGGGGTCCTATAACACCAAACCAATTCAACCAATCATATTGGAGATAAGTAATTTGTAGAATATAGAAAATGAATAAATGAATATAGGTGAAAGAGTTTGTACTATATGGCTTTGGTTTTTTGCTCTGCTAGGGTTTACAGTCACGTCGCTATTCTGAGCCCTCCTATCCTTTCAGACCACATTTACTACAGGAAATCCTTTTGTATTTATGGCCCCGACCACCATTAGCCCAGCACTTTATGTTGGTGTTATTTTGGCGACGGATAACAATGGCGCCTCCAAGCAAGAGACCTCGCAAGTTTGTTCCCAAAGTGTTCCACGAGGTATGTCTCGGCATGATATTGTTTCTCTCATTCATGAGTTTGATGATGCTTGTTCTTGGCTTGAAATGCATACTCTTATTGGTTATTTTCTGGGTCGCAACCCTCCTAAAAATGTGATTAAGGATTGGGTTGCGAAAGTCTAGAATCAGTTTGGATGGCATTCAGAGTCTCACCAAAGGTTTCTTTTTGTTTCGCTTTTCCAATCCCACTCATGTGGATTTCATTTTTGCCAAAGGATCCTAGAATATTAGGGCTTCCCTTTTAGTTTTACAACACTGGTCTCGAGACTTTTTTGTCTCTGATGTAAAGAAACTAAAAGTTCATGTGTGGGTTGAATTCCCTAGTCTTCCTCTACCTTGTTGGCCTTTCATGCATGCCATTGTGAAAATGCTAGGCAGGGTTATCTGTAGTGAGCATGAGCATTTTCTCAATCCTCAACTTCAGAAGAGGATTTGTATTGAGGTTGACCTTTCCAGAGGTTTCACACACCTCATGTAGCTTCCGCGATTTCCACCCCTCCCATTTTCTACTACTCTCACGGCCCTAATGGGCATGCTGAGGTCGCGCTGGAGGGTATTTCATAAAAACATAGAAATATTTCCATGGAGTCTCCTGGGAATGATTCATCTCCAGCTTATTTGTCAAACAGTTTTTCTTCCCTTGGGGATGGTGATGGTATGGACGACATTGTTTTCTCATAAAGTACATCTCATGGAATGTTAGGGGTCTGACAGACCTGCCCAGAAAGAATTCTGTCAGGGATGTGCATCATCATGTTAGTCATCTGGATGTGGGAGTTTCTACTCTCCTCTCTCCTCCTTTCCATTCTTTTTTAATCAATCATGGCTCAGATCCCATGCAAAGATCTGTTTGGGCCACTTTCATTATTGAGAATCATTCTTTTCACATAGTTAATGTTTATGCTCCCAATGATGTTGTTGAGAGATCTCACCTTTAGCGTTGGCTTGCAGATTCTCTGCCACCTGCAACTCAGCATTTTTGAGGTGACTTTAATATGGTTAAAGTGGCTTATGACAAGGAAGACATTTTGCCTTTTGGATTGGACAGTTGGTGAACGGGAAGCCTGGTATTACATGCGTAATAAATTGGGCCTTTTTATCCCAATATTGGTTGTCGTCGGCTTGATGGCGTTTGGCACACGTGGTCTAATTTTAGAGCCTCTTCTAACAGAATTCATAAACGGATTGATCATGCCATGATTTCAGCATAATCTTTTTTCTCTTTTTTCAAAAAACAAGCCTTGTCGGTTACTCCTCTTGTTGATGTGACCTTGTCAGATCACTTCCCCATTCAATTTAATATTGTATGGAAGACAGTTAAGTCTTGACCTCCCACCACTTAGTTCTTTTTTAGTACTTATGTTCTCAGCCATGCCTCCATGGTGGCCCGCATTCATTGGGTTTGGAACCTTGAGCCTCGGCCATCACAATCACCTGGCTGGATTCAATGGTGGAATGATGTCATCCAGTACAGAACACTTTCTACACATTTATAGTAGATCCTACAATTCTACCATCGTAGATCCTATGATGTCAACACCAAAGCTCTTTGTGTTGCCACGGAGGCCTTAGCTCACAATCCTTTCAATCAAGGCTTGCAACTTCACCTTGCTCAATTGTGTTAGCAGAAGCAAGTTGTAGACAATTATGTTGCCAGAGGTGCTCAGATTAAATCTTGGCTACACTGGTTAAAGGTTAGAGATCAAGCCTCTAAAGTTTTTTTTGTTGTTCTCCGTGCCTGTCACACCAATGTGGGCATAACCAGGATTAAATAAGGTTAATCCCTCTTCACAGAGCTTCCTGATATTTTGCAGGCCTTTGTTCATCATTACGAACAAGTTTTTGCCAGTCAGGGATCTTCTCTTGCCTGCGATCAAGCTCTTGATGATTGCATGGCTATCGTGCCTCAATGTGTTTCACTTGCTCTGTGAGATTTCTATGATCAACTTCTTACCTTGTAGGATCTTCATGAAACTGTCTTTTCCATGGTTGATGATAAAGCCCCTAGTTATGATGGCTTTCCCTGTGAGTTGTATAAAAACTCTGGCATGCCATTGGTCCTGATTTACACCAGGTTTACCTTGAAGCTTATCACTCCCAGTCTCTGGGGGAAATTATCAACAAAGGCAACATTAAATTCATTCCCAATTTCGAAGATCCTAAGGATATTTGCAATTGGCGGCCTATTACCTTGCTCAATGTCTCATATAAGATCATCGCTAAGGCTCTAGCTCTCAAGATCCGTCACATCCTACCTCAAATTGTTCGGCCAGAGAAAACTGACTTTATCAAATCAAGATTTATTCTTGATAATATTATAGCAGTTTGGGAAGGTATGGAATGGGCTCGTAAGTCTCAACAAAAAACCCTTTTCCTTAAAATTGATTTTGCTAAATCTTATGACCGCATTGAATGGCCTTTTATTATTGCTATGCTTCATGCTCTTGATTTTGGCCCCAAATTTGTTCAATCTGTGCAGATGCTTTTTCGAGATGCATCTGCTTGCATCACCATTAATGGAAAACAATCTTCTACCTTTGGGTTCTTCAGATCCATTCAGCAAGGTTGTCCTTTAGCTCCTTCCTTGTATGTTCTGGTAGTTGAGGGATTTGTCTATTTGTTAGCTCATTCCATTTCTCTGGGCCGTGTTCGTCGGATTGCTTTACCTGATTCTACCCAGCAATTGGTCAATGGCCATTTTGTCAATGATTCCTTTCTCACTCTTGAAGAGGATGAAGAAAATATCAAGGCAGTCTTGCAGTGTTTAGACACTTTTTTCCTGGCCTCTGGTTCAGCCATACAGTGGCATAAAACCTTGTGTTACAGGCAGTCTTCCCTTCTCGATCTGCCCTGGTTTTTTTAGTTTAGATGGTCCAGGATTCAACATGGGGAAATCTTTCATTTCCTTGGTATTCCTTTTTCTTTTCAAACCACTTCTACTGAATTATGGAATGTTGTGTTAGCTAAAATTGAAAAGAAGCTTACCTATTGGATTACCAAGCCGTTCTCTCTTGCTAGGAAATTTTAGAATTTTCTCTAAGGTATTGGCTGCTACGCATGTTTACTACTCTTCTTTTTGGGCTCCTTGAAAAGCCTCCTACAAGAAGCTCAAAAAATTGCTGAGGTAATTTCATTGGGCTTCTGGCGCTGATCATCATGGATTTCACAAAGTTGCCTAGGATTTTGGTTGTCTCCCTAAGGCCTCTAGTGGGCTTGGCTTACTCGACACACAGAGACAAGGCATGGCCCTTTGTGCGAAGTGGATTGTGTGATGTCTCACAGGTGATGAGGCGTGGAAAATTCTGCTTCAAAATTGCATTTCTTCAAAATTCTGCTCCAAATGCCCATTTTGTGGGCATTCCGAAACCATTATGCATATTTTTTGGTTCTCTCGACGGGCCCAAAACTATTGGAGATGGATTCATGACTTTTTTATGTCATTCCAGCCTGAGCCTTTCTCTTGGCATATGGCTCTCCTTGGTGATTCACCCATAATTCCTTCCCAGTATACCCAGATTTGGCATGCTTTCAGGATGGAGATTTTGTTTTCCCTATGGAAAGACCGTAATGTTGTTATTTTTACTCACAACTTTCTGCATGTCAATGTTTCTCTTTATGCTAAGACATGTTTATGTAATAATGTCATGATGCAAATTCAAGTACAAGCTGACAAGGTGGCCCTTGAGGTCGCCCACTTACAGGAGTTGTTGCAGCATTGGGGTAATGCCCCATGTACTATAGCTCAGGTGCCGCTGGATTCCCTCTCAACTGACCGCACAACATCCCCGGGCCGGCATCATAGCTGGAGTTCCTTGGCCAGGCGCTCCAGAACGTCGCGCTCTTGGCGTCGTCACTCTGCCTCTCCTCCTGCTAGGAGGGCTTTGACTGCTAGATGGCCTCCTCTGCTTGTTTCTACTACTGCTTGGCCGACGACCAATGTTCCTGTGTGGCCTTTTGCCACTTCTGACAAAATCCCCCACTTGGCTCTTGCTATCTCTCCCAAGTGGGAGAAAGGAAAACTAGAGAATGAAGAAAAAGATACAGATGATGGGTGGTCGCTTCCCAACCAGACCCCTGGGCACAATATTTGGGGCAATCCTAATGATAAAGATCCTCCTCCCTCTTCTAATACTACTCTTGCAGCCTGAGGGCTTTCTTTATAAGCTTTTTTGGTGAATAGTTGTATGTTTCGGGCGTGTTCTCAAGTGACTCTTCGCAGGGTGAGTTTTTATCCCCCGGTCCTTTTTTGTGAATATTGTACTTTTTATATATTAATTGAAAAGGCCTCTATTCATCAAAAAAATAAATAAATATATAAACTTTAGAAATACTGGAAGAGCAAAAAATAGTGACTTATGATTGGTTGATTGGTGCAAAACTAATTAACTAATTGTGCATAAGTGAATGCAATAGTATATCGCCTACGGCAAATACAATAAGTTATGTTTATATATATTGTAGTTTCATTTCTATAGTTATAATTGTAAAAATTTAAAATATAGTTATAAATGTTAAATGTAAGGTGAAATTTAAATAATATATAAAGGTTAAAATTATATAATATTGTGATATAGTATTTTATATTATATATATTATAGAATAATATATATTATATATTAGAAATTATAATAATTATTTATAATATATATATTAAAAATATAATATAGTAAATATTTTAGTATATATAATAGTTATATATTATAATATTGTTCAAATATATTGAGGTTGAACATTAATAAAATATGAAATATAGTATCTATAAAAACTATACTATACTGTCAATTAAAAGAACAATTTCAAAATAAATTAAATGATGTATGAGTTATGAATACAATAGTATATTGCCTACGGCAAATACAATAAAAAATATTAACTATAATATAAATTAAATTATATATAATATCATAATACTTATATTAAAAAATATGTACCAAAAAATAATTATACATAAAATAATAATATTTGTAATCATGTATAGTCTAGAATTATAAAATTTATTTTAATTTACATAATATTATTAATATTTCAATTTTAATAATTTTTTAAAAAGTACTTTTTAGTTTGATATGCTTATCAATTTTGTATTATATATAATATCATAATACTTATATTGAAAAATATGTAACAAAAATGAGTTAATAATGTCTCTACCTTTTTGCATATGCTCGCGCCCTCTAGGTATGCCTTTCACAGTAGAAACCCTCGATCGACAAATTCTGCTCTTCTCTAAAACAAAGTATGCGGATGCCTCTTTTTTTTTTGCTGATTTTGTTAGAAGCTTTCCTGGTTTGCCTGTGGATCCTAGAAAAAATGAATGGAAAACGGTCGCTGGATCTCGGTATCGGTCGAAGAAGTTGTTTTCTAATCGCTTTTCTATCAAAACTACGAATAGGTTCTCGGCGTTGGTTCCTTCTTCTGGCCTAGAGTTTCTTCTAGGGCTTTCTCTTGGGAGAAGCTACCAGCTACACCGATTTTTCATAAACCTAGCTCGCCTCGTATTTTTGGTGTCATGCATAATGTGCCTTTTTCCAAGGACAATTCTTCATTAAGGCCGGTTCAAAATACTTTTTTGCAGTGTGTGCCCTCGGGCATTCCCATTTCGACTAAGAATTTTGGTCTGTGCAAAAATTGCGCGTCCTGGTTCAAGTAAAATTTACTCTCCCCCTCATAGGCGTGCCAGAGATCTAGAGGAAGAAATGAAAGATCGGGCAATTTTACTTCCTCAAAATAGCAATAAGGTTAAAACTGGTGTATCTAACCCTAATCATAGAAAAAGATTTTTATAGAAAATGGTATGGTCAGTAGAATTCAGAAAATGTGTGCAAAGTATGGTTTGTTTTGCAGGTGGAATGGAATAGGGGCATTGGCTGAAATAATTGCGGAATGGCTGACAAAACAATTGGACAATAAGGTATGTATCTCTATCCTCCAAGAAAAATTTATGTATATAGATTGCTCTAATAAAAAATTGAAAATGAAACTAATAGCGGAAGGATGCCCTAAATTTAGAAATGTAGGGTTTTTTACCCTGGATTGGTCTCCTTTGTTTAATCTGAATGCATTTGACCTAATGGTGGAGAAGATTATTTTGCTAAAAAAATTACCCATAGAATTGTCAGATGATGATTCCCTTCGCGAAATAGGCAATAGTCTAGGAAATTTTAGTGGTTTTATAGATTCTAAGGATGCTCATGTAGAAAAAACTATTATTGTAAGTATGAAACTCAATGATAATCTAAATGAGTCTGTGGAAACTTTTTGTGATTCCAGATCGATCATCATATACCCTAAAATTGTAGATTTCAATTTTAAAGAAAAAGATAGAACTGTGGATAAATTGTCTAGTTCTAATTTGGCCGAAGAGGTATTAACTGGGAAGGTTTTTACTTCTCCTCCAATTAGTTATGGCGGTATGAGATTTGACAATAATGTCACTACTAAGATTGATTTTCTCCCCAACATTGGGGGTTTTGCGATTCTGAGTAAGGATAGGAACATAGAACCAATTTCATCCCTTGGCATTAAGGACCTATCTTTGGATAAAGATTTAATCCATCCCGTCACCAATAAGGACTCTGAAGTCAACCATTATTTGGAACCCAATAGAGATTAGAATGGAGATATTACCTTAGCTCATGGTAATCTTCCCCTTGTTTCTCCTTCCTCAGCCCTGCTAATTACTGGGGAGTCCTCCCTCGAAGCCGGTGAAATCAGTTCAGACACCGCTAGAAGAAATCAGGAAGATAGGATTATCCTAGAATATGTGGAGAAATTCATCAAGGAAATCTGTGACGAAGAAGAGATTTCTCGTCACCGTGAATTATTAATTAAGGAATGTTTAGATCCTGATTCCCCTTTAACTTTACAAGAATTATAGCAATTTTTGGAAGAATATAACCCACTTGAGTTTTGGGACATTGCTCCCCTTGGCCTTGTCTCTCCCCTGTCGAGTAATGACTCTCGTGCTTTTGCTAAGCATTTTTGGAGGCATGGAAGTGTTACCTCCCAAGGGCTGAGGTTGTCAGCCAGGGTAGATGCAGAACAAGATAATCTTACTAAGAATTGTCTGACGCCACTACCTGAGGGAGCTAATTTGGGTTCTCCTCCGGTGGTTGGAGAGTTTGGTGTGGCACTTTCGTGTTCAGTATCCAAGGGGCCTATGTTGCCCTCATATTTTGGGCTCCCAAGGGGTGTCATACCAAACGAGCCTCAGATCAATACTCTGTCGGTCTTAGATGTTCCAGGGATGTTATCGGTTAAGCTCGGTCAAACAGAAAATGAGGTAAAAATTAGTTGTGTTTCTGTTGATGACTTCCTCCCTGATGAACTCTTTGGTAGTTTCATGGTGGATTCATGTGATAATAAGGATTTTTTATTACAGAGGTCATCTCTACTCAATGGCTTTGAAGAACCGCAGGGTGTAGAGGATTCGGCGCCCATAGCTAAGATGTTGATTGATTTAGATGAGCTAGAAACTAAGGATCTGGAGTCCTTTGGAATTACCTATACACGAATCAGTAGGGTGATACCAAATTATGGTCAGATTCCAAAAAAGAGGGGTAGGAAGTCTCATGGGGAACTTAGGATTAGAGATGGAGAAGCTTCTGGTCAAGTTAAAATTATGACTCTTTTTGATATTGGGAAGGGGCAGTGTCTTCCCAAGGAGATATGATTGTCCTATCTTGGAATGTTAGGGGTCTAAATGCCCCTAACAAGCAGCGGATTCTTCACCGTTGTATAACTAGTACTAAGGCAGAGTTAGTATTAATTCAGGAGACAAAGATGTGTAGGGAGCAAGCAGTCACTTTTAGTAAGAAACTTGGATTTAGAAACCTAGAAGAGTCTCAGGCTTCAGGGGATTCTAGAGGACTATCTATTATCTAGGACCCTAGATCCATATCCTTCCTTATCTTGGAAAAACACCAAAATTGGATGGCAAGTCAAGTAAGGAATTTTAGAAATAACCTGGGTTTCATCATCATTAATGTGTATGGGCCTACACAATCAAAGGATAAACTTCGAGTCTGGACAGAGATTGAACACTTCTTTGGGGCTCATCCTAACCAATTATGTTTGATTGGGGGAGATTTTAACACTATCACTAAGCTTTCTGAAAAGAGAGGGGGTAGCACTATTTTACCTCAGGCTGCTAATGACTTTAATGATTGGGTCTCTAGAAACTCGCTAATGGAAATACATACGGAGGATAACGCCTTCACTTGGAACAACAGGAGGAATAATTTCTATAATATTGCAGAGAAGCTTGATAGATTCTTTATCCACGGGAGTCTAACTGAGTTTAATGCAACCTTTAATGCCCAAGTTCTCCCTATTTCTAGCTCAGACCACTACCCTGTCCAGTTACAAATTGTTGTTGACTCTAGGCCAAAGAATTTCCCTTTTAAATTTGAACAGATGTGGTTACAAGATGAGAACCTCCTCGATCTCATTAAACATTGGTGGGAGGAAGCTCAGGTCTTTGGGTCAAAAATGTATATTGTAGCCAGCAAACTCAAGATTATCAAAAGAAAATTGCTAGAATGGAATTCAGAGAAATTTGGTAACATTTTTCAGGTAAAATTGGATTTAGAGGAAAAACTGAAGGAGGTCAACGCACAGGTGCTAAAGTCTGGAATGGATGAGACTTTATACCTTAATGAGAAGTCCCTCCTATCCGAATATGAAGACATTTTGTCCAAAGAAGTGATCTTCTGGCGACAAAAATCTAGGGAATCATCGTTAGAAGCAGGACACAGAAACACAAAATTCTTTCACAATAGCACTAAACAAAGAAGAGAAACAAATAGAACCGTAAGGATCAAGACTGAGGATGGGAAGGATCTCCAACTTCCTTCATAAATAGCGGATGAAACCATTAATTATTTTAAGAATATTTTGAATAACACAGGAGCCTCTAGGTTATGTGATCAAAATAAGATGCTCAAACATATCCCAAAAGTTGTTACAGCCCATCATAACAAAATTTTGTTGTCAAAATTTACATCTGACGAAGTAAAGGATTCCTTAATGAGTATGAACCCTGACAAATCGCCAGGACCTGATGGTTTTCCCGCTGCCTTCTATCAGAAATGTTTGGATTTCATCAGAAAAGAGGTTACAAAGGCACTAAAGGGGGTTAGAAATTCTGGTAAACTCCTGAAAGAAGTTAACAACACTTTTCTAACCCTTATTCCAAAAAAGGAGAAACCAAAAACTCTAAATGACTATAGACCAATTGCGCTCTGCAATATGTTATACAAACTACTGTCTAAAACTTTAACTATTAAGATCCAAAAACTTTTACCCTTGTTAATTAGTGAGGAACAAATCAGCTTTGTTCCTGGCCGTTCAATATATGATGGAATTATTATAGCTGAGGAGGCTATTCATTCGGTCCAAAACAATAAATCTCCTTGTATGCTGATAAAACTAGACATTAAAAAAGCATATGACAAAGTTGATTGGAGATTTCTGTGTAAATGTTTAGAGGCCTTTGGATTCGCAAAAATCTGGATTAACCTCATATATGAATGTATTTATATACCTATGTTCTCTGTTCTATTGAATGGCACTCCAGAAGGGTTCTTTGAAATATCTCAAGGAATCTGACAAGGGGACCCTCTATCTCCTTATCTCTTCACCATTATGGCAGATGCCTTGGGGAGAGTTATTCACTCACAGAAAATCAAAGGCAATATCAAAGGTATTACGATATCCAGTAGTATGGAACCAACTACACATCAACAATTTGTTGATGAGACTATGCTTTATGGTGCCAGCGAAGTTGGCGAGGCTAAATCAATTAAATCTATCCTTGATTCTTACACAGCTGCCTCAGGGCAAGAAATCAATGATTTCAAATCAGAAGTCTTTTTCTTTAATACACCCCATAAGCTAGCTCAACAAATCTATAGAAGTATGAAATTTAATCCTGGAAATCTCCCCTGTAAATACCTTAGTTTACCATTAGATAAAGGAACAAGAACAGCCTCCCTCTGGAACCCTACAATAGAAAAAATAAAAATAAAAATGAACTCCTGGAAACGTAAATGGCTATCTTTAGCCGGCCGGGCCACAATGGTTAAATCTTTCTTGGCCTCCATGCCAATCTACCAATTAGCATGTATTAATCTCCCTGAAAATAAAAAATCAGAATTAAATAAACACCTAAAAAATTTCTTTTGGCAAGGATCGAGTGACGTAAAGAAATATCCATTCATTGCTTGGGATAAAGTATGTTGTCCAAAAGATGAAGGTGGAGCAGGTATTAAAAACATAGGAGATCAAGGGAAGGCGTTAGGAGTGAAATTAGTCTAGCATCTTTATAAGAATCCACAAGCTAAGTGGGCACAAATTCTAATATCTAAATACTTAATTGATAATAACCCAATAAATATATTTAGGGAGAAAAACCCGCCTAGAGGATCTAGAATCTGGAATTTTATGTTAGATTGTCGACAGATTATCTCTAGTAAGCTTACCTGGAACCTAGGAACTGGGGATGATGCTCTTTTTTGGGCAGATTCTTGGGGAGGGTTTGAACCTTTGGATAAACTACAACTAATTTTATCTAGGAATAGACTAGAAACCTCTCTAGGTTGTTTTGTCAAAGATTACATTAGAAAATCACCTCACGGTATAGGTTGGGAATGGAAAGATTTTTCTGCCTTTAATTTACCTAAGAATGAAGCTATTCTTCTTTCTGAGACATTAAACAAGAGACGGATGTATTTCAATTGGGGAAGGGACACCTTGGTATGGGATGGGGCCAATAATGGAGAATATAATTCAAAGGATGGATATATTGCTATTAGGAATAAACATATCAGGCCAAAGACTCATATACTAACAAACCTGTGTTGGAACAAATTTTTCCTCCCTAAGGCTGGTATCTGTACTTGGATTGCAATGCACCAAAAGCTACTTACAGCGGAAAGATTCAGGAAGATGGGATATGAAGGTCCCAGTAGGTGTCCTTTATGTGAACATGAGGAAGAAGACCTTAACCATATCCTATTAACCTGCAAGTTCTCAAATCAGTGCTGGAAATGGTTATGTTATAACCTAGGCTGGAAAACTGCTTTCCCCAATACCATCCTTGAGTTGCTGCAAGCCTGGTCAGAATTAAAAAAAGGAAGCATTTATTCTAATTTATGGATTACTGCCCCATCAATTATTATTTGGGAATTATGGAAGGAGAGAAATAGAAGAATTTTTAGAGACGAGAAATTAGATGTAAAACAACTAATTAACAAAATGGAAGCAAGCATAATTGAATTTACTAATAATAAAAGTAGGAATTTGCCAAAAAGAGAGGCAAAGATGTCCCGCTGGGACAAGGAAATCGGGGATAAATGGGAGGGCCTTGTCCTCCCACCTTTCTTTGGCCCTAGAGAAAATATATCTAAGATTAGGAGAGCTGAATGTGTCTGGAAACCGCCAGGTTACAATTGGTTCAAATTGAATTTTGATGGAGCATCAAGGGGCAATCCTAGTATTGTGGGCATTGGTGGTTGTGTTCATAATAGTGATGGTAGAGAAATTGCTTCCTTTGCATCCCCTATTGGTTTTGAGACTAATAATAAGGTGGAACTTCTTGCTCTCATTAAAGGACTTTATATATGTAAGGATCTAGGTATAGTAAATTTGGAAATTGAAGGGGATTCTGCCATCATTGTTAATGCCCTTAGGTCAGGCTCTACCCCTAACTAGAAATTAAATACGCTCTTTACTAAAGCCATCAATGTAAGTAAGAAATTCTCTAAAATCACAATCAATCATATTTACAGAGAAGGCAATAAAAGGTCAAATGAATTAACTAATATGGGGGCGGATGGCATGTCTATCCCACCTGAGGCACCTTTGGCATAAATTAGGTTAAGAAGTATGTAGGTCCTTGGGTTGGACCAGGCTGTGTCAGTAACCTTACTTTAGATATCATTTTAGAATCAAAGCTATTGATAATAAATAATTATGTTCTAAATGGGCCCTTAAATTACAATAAATTTCTACACCAGTTCTCTACCTCGACCGAGCTAGATCAGCTGTAAGGTTATATTAATACAAAATAAAGGTGTATAAGCATGTTTTATTATCTATATATATAGGTATATGGATAGGATGATTATCTAGTAGTATGAACATATGCACATAGGTGCGAGTATAGGTAGATATGTAGACCCTACATTTTGGTTCACATATGATTTTTCCCTCTCTATATATTTGGAGTGGAAGCGCCGGTATATAGCCCAAATTAACAATGGAAGGTCTTATTCTTTCCTTTTGTTAATATCTACAAACATAAGCAAGTCATACAACACACCCTTACTCATAGGTTAGATATATTAGGACATATCTTAAGGACCTAGATAGACACTGGGAAGATCGAAATAAAATTAATTTCCCCTTAGGATACGGGGAGAATCAAGCACCTATTAGGTTAACGGATATACACACAGATATAGAACTATTAATTTACACACGCAGCGATGAAAAATTCTATATACATAGAATCCAGACACTACATCAGCAATAATTAGGTTGTCATTATAATAAATACCTATCTATTACTTCTGGGATCATCCACACTACTTAAATTGGATCGATAAGTTTGGCACGAGTTGATACTGAGACAATTAAGATAGTAGAATGATGATTTGATTAAAGTACTATAGGTATGTACTACTAATTTTGCAATCTATTAAATTATATCAAAGGACAAGGTTATATTAGGATATAGTTATCGGGGTTCTATATTAATTACAAGAGGTGGCTAATTTGGCATTAAAAATCAATGGTGAGGATAATCCCAAGGAAGATAGGCTATCAGCAATTTGGAGTCTCGGATTACTCAAACTAGCTTAGCGATGATAGTTTTTGTACAAAATGATTTATAACTAATGGTCAACTTGTTATGTCTATAACATAATATAGAAGGAAGATACAAAGAGGTGGTTATTAGGTAGAAACGTAGGATTATATGTAAAAATGGATATATGTAGATATGTAAGTATGGGTTTATGTATGTACATACAAATGCGATTTATATTTATGTATGTATATATGTATTTACGCATCTATGTATGTTTATTTGTATGTATAAAGGTTTAAGACTTCAACATTAAAATCCTGAGAGTAAATATAGTTATAAACTCTCCTTAAACCCATTTGAGATCGATGCTTGGTTAAGTAAGATGCAAGGGCTTAGATCATTATGAGCGTTAAATGATTTCATCATTTAGAAATAAGGCCCCAAATTGTAGATGAGTTGCCCTCTTTCTATCTATTTGGGCTTTGTCTAATGGCTTTAAGGCTCCACGTATCTTATTAATGATGATGTCAGCCTTTATCTAGCATTTGTCTTTATAATCATATCTTGGAATGCTTGAGTAATATTCTACCTAAGTTAGCGAATTCGCCCAAGATTTATCTAAGCTTGGCTATTTTCTCCAGTCCTTTTAAGACGCATCCTGAGGGACACTTTACCCTAAATCAAAAAGAATAAACTGAGATATATGATCAATTAACGAGACCAAGCTAAGTTATATCTTATCTAGCGGATAGTTAGTTTTAGCAAGATTTAAAGAGGCATGTATACAAGAGTAACACCTATTGGGAACATGTCCCTTCAAACGTACAAACGTTATTAAAATTAATTTTTGAAAAACTCGAGAGGGTAATCAGGGTAAGTAATTAATGATAAAAGCCAAGGAACCCATATTAGAATTTCCATATTAAAAACTTATTATCATTCTCATTCTTCATAACGGCACTGGTTAATAGGTAGAAAAATGAGCCTGTTGGAATATGGAGTCAAGGCTGCTAACATTTGTGTTGAGTGATAACCACGCCATGGCTTTTTGTGGGTATATTAAACCAGAGCGCTGGAATAGGATTTTAAAGCAACTCCCTGAGGCAGTAAGGCGAGCCATGGAGAAAGGCTTAGGGGATTGCCATTTTGATAATGAATTCTCATTCTGAACTAATGGGTCAATTGTTGGAGGGTTCATTGCTCTGGCCTCCTATGATGGATTCGCGAAAGATGATATTATCAAGGTAGCAAAAAGCATTTTCGTAGCTGATTTTCTGGGTGGATTGGAAAAAATAGTCTTCAGCATAAACCCTGATCTCACTGTGCCTTTTATGGAGGTTATTATGAGGACAGAGATAGAGAAGTTGAAGGAGATTCTGAGAGGCAAGCATGTACCCATGCTACTAATTAAGGATGAAGGTGGTTTTGATAAACATTGGCCGGAAATGAAACGTAATATGGATTTCTTGTTTCGGGAAGTGCTTAACAAGAACAACGATAAGGATTGGATGCTTATGTACTGGGAAGAGGAAGGCTTCACCATCCCTGAAGCCCTGAAGAGGACTTCCGTATCATCGCACTGTCAGTTAAAAGATGCTCAAAATAATTGGGAGACGAGATTGAAGAGGACGATGCCATCGTTATCATGAAGAAAAATGAGGGAGAATGGAGCTGTGACTGGCTGCAGAAAGCTTAGTGTAGGGAGTGAAGTTAGTATTTTAGGCTAGTAATATTAAGCTATTTTATACCTGTTAGCAATTTTGGAAATCGTCTTAGTAAGTTCGTGTTTCCTTTTTTTGTCATATAAAACTTGGAAAGACATTAAGATACATCTAGGCTGTCTTGCCTGGGTTATGCATATACCTTTACTATTTTGATAGCAAAAATGCGAACAATATTAGTATTGTAATCATTCAAACCAATAATATAGACAAATAGCTAAAATTAGAGGTTGGTTTAAGCTAATTCTGAAAAATAATGGGTATTTTCTTTTATACATTTTATTCTAGCTATAGATCTGGGGCTTTCCAACACTACTAGGTTATCATAGGATTGTTGATAATGGCTCATTGTCTTCTCATTAATATTTATGCTTATATCTCTACTCATATTCTTGTCTCAAATACTTTATAAGTATGCTTGGGCTATACTGGTATTGTTAACTCTGAAATTCATAATCTAATGATCATAATTCTGGTCTCTCTGTCATCTTTGTGATAAATAGCTTCGGTTCGTTTTCAATTTTTTACTTATTCCATTAAGGCTCTGTATCTTATACTTCACTATTACTTAAGTTTGCGTTTGGACCATACAAAATTAAGATCCTAAAATTCCTTTCGGCTTCAAGCCATAGTTTTATTACTTTTAGAGATAAATGAATACAAGGCAGATAGGGTGATCATTGGATTCCTCTAGTCGAGAGGATATCAAATTCTCGAATTAAAGGTTTCTTACAATCAGGACGCTTAGAAACATCCCTTTTCAGTTATATGCTAATACTCTGAATTAAAGACTAACCTTCATAGAGGTATAATATATATTTGTTCTTCACCAAGCTGTAGAGATCTGAATATAAGGCTTTAAATACACTTTTTATATTTACCCTACATACATTTTACTGATCTGAATTTTCTTCTAATGGCTATCTTGCTATCGTCATTCAGGAACTTAGCATTTTCTTTTCTTCTATGCCCCTATTAAGACCCCTTTGCAGCTCTAGATCCTTCACATCTCCCTTCAACCCTTTTTGAAGATTTGGTTCAATATGTAACTCCTTTATGTCAAATTTGCATTTTCTTACGACCTATGAACTTCTAAGTGGAGAAGTTCGGTCCTTCCTTGGTGTAAGTCCATATCTTCCTCCAATACGCTGACGCTCTATCTCCCTGGGCTCTTGATATTCTGGCTTTTGGATGGCTAAGGTCCCAGATATTGGGTGTTTCTTGGTGCAATTTCTGATGTCATTTGGCATTCTGGCTTTTAGCTTGCCAAGGGTCCT
Source organism: Thuja plicata (assembly GCA_018584345.1). NCBI lineage: Eukaryota > Viridiplantae > Streptophyta > Pinopsida > Cupressales > Cupressaceae > Thuja > Thuja plicata. Next base: position 1,118,684 of record MU228410.1, on the reverse strand, counting down.
TTATATCTTCCATGCGTGATCAGAGCTATTCATTCTCCTCCTCCATTGTTTCTGATAGCTTATCCTTGGTTGTCTAAGATTAGTGGCACCATGACTACGCCTATTAAATTAGTCTGCACTACTCCTCAGATAGCCTTTGACGGGGAAATATCTATTAAGCATCTAAAGTCTGTCCTTCTAAATTCCCAATCCATTGTCCTCAGAGCCGTGTTTAGAATCTTAGGCAGAGAATTCCTGTCAAACTCTGATAGATTTCAAAGTTAACACTGAGATCCCTGCCATGTTCATTGCGTCAGCTATCTATGTAGACCCTAGGAAAGAGGAGATTGGAAAACTTTGTCTGCAAATTTTTAAGAAGAAATATCTGGGTAACATCAACAAAATTATCCAAAATATTAAACCTGATTGCACCATTACCATGCCTAGGTTCTACGATTTGCCAGCTATTAATGGAAGGCCAGCCCCGACTGTCGCCATTATGATTGTTGAAGATTTTCATACGTTTGTCTCCAGAGAATCTTTCATCAAACGTAATCTTGAGTTCTTAATGACCTTCATGCATTTAGAGACCCCGGTTGTGGGGAACTAGTTCTACTCCTACTGGCATGACGACGATGTGGGGGCTACATATAGGCTTTGATGATTCGGATTCTGAAGAAATGCTTGAAGTATGGTTGGATGAAGGAAATCCTCAAAGAAATAAAAGACCTAGGGTTGCTTCTCCGACTGTGGGAGCTTCTAGGATGGGTGAAGAAGAAGGTTGATCCCTTTGCCTCCCTGTGTACCTTGTTGTCTTGTAAACTGAATATTCGGTTTCTCATCCTTTTGATATTCAGAATTTGAAATTCAATATTAAGAGATAAAATTGGTTGGTCTATTTGGTCCTGTACTCAATCTTAATAATTAATTTCAACTACTGAATAATATAGGAATGTAAAGATAACCATGTGAATGATGTGTTGGAAAGTTTCTTAGTTATAATTCTCGGGGCAATAGTTAGTTTGTTACAACCAATTAATCTGTAAAGGAGGCCTGGGTGACTAATATGCAAATTTAGCTGCATTTTATAACACTATGCAACATATCGATATACGGCCACAAGATAAATTATCATTCTAATCTAATATTAACAGAAATACTTATATATCCCGAGCTATCTCAGACACTTCTTTCGAAGTAGCCGCCCTCGTTAGACTAGAGTAATCAGATTTCCTAGCTTTACAAATGTATGGGTTACTAATTAGGGGCGCTTAAACATTGTGTTATCTAGATTAATGGTATATCAGCTCTTGATGGCCCTTGTTAATCTGGTCTAAGTTTCTGTTGCTTAGCTTCTACTCTAACAAGCAATTAAATCTCTATATATGCCTCGGTTAGGTAACTAAGTAAATTACACCAACCTGGAGGCAATTTTACAAGATAAAGGTAAACAATTTTCAGATCTTCTCCTATATTTAACTTAGCTTTAAGGATTTCCTTTATTAGCTACAGGATGTCGATATCTTCATACACTGTAAACAAATAAATATAAATACAGAGAACTATTAAAGACAATGTTGTCATAATTATCCCTTGTAATACATTTGTCTTATCTCGTGAAAGAAACGGAACAGTGTCATTAAATTATAATCATCTTGTTACATAACTCATAATTCTATAAAATAACAGGATGTGAGCCTAGGATTTATTTTCAGCTCCTAGCCTATATCGGAACAATAAACAGGCATATTCTAGGTAGGAAGTGCCAGTATGGTTCCTTTTGTTAACAGTTTGGGTAATTTTAATATATATAAGCATTCTTGTTGCAAATGGTTTTTTCATTATTTTAGGCTTCTCTTTGGTAGAAGGCAATTTAATTTATAATATTTCAAATATGTGTTGCTAATGGGTTAAAGAGCTATAGCATGTTGCTCTAGTTTGTACTGTGTACAGGATTAGCATTACACACGGGAGAAAGGTGCAGAGAGTTGAAATCCAAACGATCAAGTGGATTGCTTGATAGAATCCTTACCAATTGGTTGCTTGTGAATAATCAATGTCCCAAGATATTGGACTTGTCTTATCTTACGATATGGGCATGCCCTCAGTTGCTTAGTATTTATAAATAATTATCTAGGGAGGAATGGTCCAACTACCTGTAAATGAGGGAATGCCTTCATATCATTTGTAAATGAGGGAATGCCCTCATAACTCAAATTTTGTATTCTGAATCTGGATCTAGGATCCCGAGCAAGACTGGAGGTTTTCTTCTCCATTCTTTCCTACCAGTGCTCGAAGTGAATGGATTTCTTTTGTATTTTACTAACATTAATAAAATTGTTGGCTTCGGCCTTTTACCGATCAAAATGTGTGTGTGTGTGTGTGTGTGTGTGTGTGTGTGTGTGTAACAAAAGATAATTATACATAAAATAATAATATTTGTAATCATGTATAGTCTAGAATTATAAAAAAAAAATTAATTTACATAATATTATTAATATTTCAATTTTAATAATTTTTTAAAAAGTACTTTTTAATTTGATATGCTTATCAATTTTGTAAATTTATTATTTGTTATTAGATATTTAAGTTAATTTATTAAATAATAAACAAAATACAATGGTTAGGCTTTACATGATGGTTAATATCATGGTTAGACTTAAAGTTTTGATTAGGGTTAGAGTTACGATAATATTTTAGAGTTTACGATTAGGATTATAGTAGGGATCGTGGTTAGGGATAAAGTTACATCATCATAGAATTTAGGGTTACAATTATAGTTAGGGTAAGGGATTACATAATGGTTAGTATTATGGTTAAGGTTAGGATTATGATTATAATTATACATAAAATAATTATATTTGTAATCATGTATAGTCTAGAATTATAATATTTATGTTAATTTAAATAATATTATTAATATTTTTTTAAAAAGTACTTTTAATTTGATATGTTTATCAATTTTGTAAATTTATTATTTGTTATTATATATTTAAGTTAATTTATTAAATAATAAATAAAATACAATGGTTAGGCTTTACATGATGGTTAATATCATGGTTAGACTTAAGGGTTTGATTAGGGTTAGAATTCAAGGTTAGAGTTACGATTATATTTTAGAGTTACGATTATATTTTAGAGTTTGCTATTATGATTATAATTAGGATCATGGGTAGGGATAACGTTACATCATCATTAGTGTTTTCATTAGGTTAGGGTTGGGGTTAGAGTTTTGCATAAAATTTAGGGTTGCAATTATAGTTAGGGTAAGGGATTACATAATGGTTAGTATTATGGTTAAGGTTAGGATTATGATTACAAATAGGGTTAAGGTTAGAATCGAGGTTAGATTTAGGAATATGGTTAGTTTTGTGGTTGAAGTTAGGGGTTTTATTAGAGTTAGGGTTACGATAAGGGTTTAGCTTTATGTCATTATTAGGTTTAGGCTGCATTTATAGTTTGAATTATGATCTTGCTTACAATTAGGATTATGATTTAATGCTTGTGATAAGGTTAAGGTTTAGCATAATTTTTTTCCTAATTGATAGGATTTAAAAAATTATTTGTGTAGCTATCACTTCTCTATTCAAACCTATATTGCCTTTAAACATTATTCACTAAATATTTTGTCGATGACTTTATTAGGCATTTTCTCTTCATGCCATTCTTTGATATCATATATTCCTAAATTAGCAATAGTGTACTTCTTGAACCACAAATGGGGAGACATTCCTTCTAGAGAGACTAGTGAATTATGCATTGAGGAACTTGTCTTTATCAAGCAGGAGGGACACATTGTAGTCTTTTATTATGTATAATTTTGAGAAGGCATATCCAGCCATAATTATCTATGCTTGAAACAAATAAGGTCATGTTATAAGAGGGATTGCAATAGAAAATTTGAACTGATAGATAGGGAAACAAACCTCGAAGTTTGTTGTGGTTATGTATCAACCAAAGCTATTTAAATAAGGAAAACGAAAACAAAATGGGAGCTCCCAAAAATTTCAAACAATGGTTATGACACTTTCGTCACTTTCCATATTCTTTATCTACTAATGAAATCATCACCGTAGAATGACAAGTGGGGAAAAATGTCACCAACCAAAATGATCAGCCGAGACTATTTTAATCATCTTGCACTCGTTCTCACAAGTTTTCCATCATTGGTTTTGACATCCAACTCGATCTTTTCATATACTAAACGAATTCAAATTAAAAATTGTCCAATAGATATTAAATTTAGTGTTTTCTTGAAGGTTTTAAGACTTATCTTGTCAAAACTTTTTTCCACGCTAAAATATAAGCTTAAAAAAGGTTGTTGTCTTAACCACATGGACAAGAAGGAACAGGTAGCATGTAATTGAATGGATAAGAAGCAGCAGCCAATATGCAATTGCCACGGGATTTACACTTTCTAATTTTAAAACAAAATTCTAATGTCATTTTTTCAATACTCATTATTAATTAGATAAGCTTCTTGAAATATTACATATATCAAGATTGTCAAAACTATGCTAGAACAGATAAAAAAATCTTTAAAACAAAACAAAATAACTAAAATAAATGCTTCCTTTATTCTCTTGGCCTTCTATTTTAAATAGAATACAAACAAAGTAGCATTCAAATCTCCTAGAGAAACAAAAATAAATTAATTGCTCAATTTATTACAATTGATAATAATAAAATACGCATTAAGAAATGGAGGAGAGAAGTAGTGGGCTAAGGTTTCATGGTGGCGGTGGATCTAGCAGGTAGAAGCAGTGGAGTGATGGGGATCGAAAGGAAGGGAGGAGACTACCCATGTGGCATCCTCTTAGGAGGCCGTGGAAGGCTCCACAGACAGGGTCTAACTGGTTGAGCAAGGAGGAGAAACTTGCTTGGCATAACCAAACAAGTGGGGAGCATTTTCATGGTGGTTATTCTTGGCTAGTGCAAAGACATAAGGACGGGTTTAAGCGATTGGAATCAAAAGATCATTTTCAAAAAACTCAGTTGCCTGTTGAAAAACCTGCAACGGTGGACAATAGGGCAATCTTTGTTCGAATTGAAACAGAAGGATGGAAGGAGATAGTTAACTTATTTAAGGAAAGGGATTTTTTATGAAATGGGGAGGTGGTTGGCTTGCCAAACCTCATATCCGAAAATGATGTGACAAAAATTGGGGTAATCACTTTTCTTTAGAAACAATACTAAATGGCTTATTTCCTGTAATTACAGGAAGTGCCATGGAAAAATAATGGGTCATGTATAACGACCCTTTTCTCATGAATGGTATTGGGTTTTTTTTATCAAATATTGGACCTCCAATTTTAACCCTAAGCAAGTGTCGATAGAAGAGATTCTGATCTGGTTAAGATTGTATAACTTACCTCGTGAATATTGGAAGAAGGATACTCTTCGAGTCATTGGTAATAAGATAGAGACTTTCATTAAAGCTGATAAGCCATAGAGAAGAACGGATTTAGTTTGTATACAAGTGAAGGTATTTGATGGCAAGAGATTGAGGTGGAGGAGATTATTAAAAAATGTAAAAGAATACAAAGCATGGGGGTACAACTCGAAAGAATGTTTGATAGACCAAAAAGGTAAAGGATTAGAAGAGAGTCTTGGAGAATAAGTTAGCAACACTTAGGGCCCGTTTGATCTAATTCTGGATAATGCCAAATTCCATGTTTGGGTCCATGAATAAAAATAGAATTGGAATTTCGAAATTCCCATTTTGCTCAAAAATTGAATATCATCTTCCACCTAAATAGGTGGAATTGGAATATCGAATTCCAATTCCATTTTTTTTTCATTCCAATTAACCAAAATTTTTATCTTGTCGGGTCCGCGTCCGCGTCCGGAGTAGAAACATTTAAACAATTTTTTTATGACTGTCATTTATTATTAACAGGTCTGCAGTGTTTAACAGGTCCGCAGTGTTTGTGTTGCAGCAGAGAGCGAAGGAGGTTGCAGGTATCCGCTAGTGTTTGTGTTTGTTTTCGTTGCAGCAGAGAGCGAAGGAGGTTGCAGGTATCCGCTGGTGTCAAACGGCATTTGCTCTGTGTTATTATGTTATGTTATTAATCGACCTTCTGCTTGATGTATGCGGCTGCCTGGGGTTAGGGTATGAAGAAGTTTTTGTGTCTTCAGTGATTACGTAAGACCCATTTCACCTTTGAATGTTCAGCGTCATATAATTTTATGAGACATTTTTTAAGCATTCGATAAAACAATTTAGTGTTGTTGTCACCCATGGCAGCATTGTCTAGAGTAATTCGGCACCTGTAGTTCCAACTACCCGACCCACAATCTTATCTTGTTCAACTATAGAAAAGTGGGAGTCAAATAGCGGCCACAACTCAAGTTCTTCTCAGGATACATGAAGATCTAATGTTGTTCGTAACGACTTGCACATGCCTTGCAAATTTGCAGAAAGAATTCCATACTTCAGTATCTGATCTC
>MU228410.1:1099245-1112155 GCA_018584345.1 Thuja plicata | reverse complement strand
AACTATATATACAAAGAAATTAAATAATAAAATAAATCGTTATTCAAACTATATTCCAATTTCAAGGCGTATTCCAATTCTAGATTGTGGCACCCAAACGCAGAAAATGCATCTTCCCAGTCATCTTTCGGGTGAACCAAACGGGTCCAACCCATATTCTGGATATCATTTTGAGGATATGTATCTTCCAGAATTGCATGATCTTCCAGAATTGACCATATCCAAGATATGGTATCCCTGCTGCCAAACGGGCCCTTATAGAAAACCCTCTAGAGAATATAGGAGATAAGGGGAAGGCTAATGTGGAGGCAAATCAAGAGAAGATAGATATAAATGGCTCAAGAAAATAGGGTAAAAGGTTGTAACAGGAGAATGGTTCATTGGAGATGGAGAAAAAGGAGACTCGAGAAGGTCGAGAATCTGAAAATTTAGGTGCTAAGAATATTAGGGTAGAGACGAGGAGCCAAGATGGTCATCAACCAAATTATGTACTTCCTATGGGGGGAACAATGGAGGGGACAACAAAGGAAATCAGTTTCTCAGTCAAAGGTAGGAATCTCTCAACCTAAGTTTTCTTATTCTCAAGAGGGACTCTTAGGTGACCCTAGAGTCGAGGTGCATGATCAGAAAGAACAGATTTTAAAAGGATATACACATGTCTCCTATGAGGGATGATGGCGGATATACACATGTCTCCTATGAGGGATGATGGCTCTCGGACAGGGTACGAAAGAACAGTAGAGGAGGAAATGGGGGAACAAGTATTGGAAGAGGACATTTTGGGAATTCAAGATGGAGTAGCTTTACTTGAATAAAGAACCATTACCCAGTCAAAATCCAAATCTCAAAAGGTTAACATTGGGAGCAGAAAAACAATAGGTGGAAAGTCCAATCAAGAAATTTTGGAAAAGACTGGTAACATGAAAAATTAAAACAAGTTGAGATTCGGGAGAGACGGGAGAGACGTGTTCTCTCCTAGGAAGCAATGAAAATCATAACGTGGAATGTCAAGGGTTGCAATGCCCGTGACAAGAGGAGTCTGATCAAGTGTTGTTTTAATTAGACAAAACTGGATGTAGTTTGACTTCAAGAAACCAAAGTAAAATAGGAAAGAGGCAACTTGGATGCTATGGAACCCAGGGACAATTAAGATAGAATACATCTCTCATTCAAAGAATTGGCAGATTTCGCAGATGGTAAGATTTCATATAAGAAGGGTGGAATAGGATCTTTGGGCAGTGTTTAGTTTGATTTTCAGAACTTTGATAATGGAAATGGCAAGGCCTGAAATGGTGTTTATACATGGACTAATAGAATACGAGGCTTCTCTAACATCGCAGAAAAACTTGATCAATTCTTTCTAGTAGGGGAGTGGGATCTTCTCTCATTAATCTTTGAGGCCTCTATTCAATCGTTCACACGCTGTGAACATTTTCCCATGATTTAGAAGGATACGATTCCTTTAAGGTGTCCTTTTAAGTTTGAAAAGATGTGGCTTCCAGCTGTTCAAGAAACTCCAATATATCAAAGGCAATCTAAAGGTATGTAATCGAATCCATTTTAAAGATATATTTGCAGAAAAAAGGTTGTTAAGAGTGTCAACTTAAGCTTTGAATAGTAAAGTTATTGCTAGTAAAGAGATATTAAGACTCAATATGATGAGAAATTGGCAAGGGAAGAAACCTATTGGTGACAGAAGTCTAGGGAAAACTGACTGAAAGAGGGTGATCGAAACACTAAATATTTTCATAGCTGTCTGGTAATGGACGTTTATTGGAGGTAGTTAGTGTCATTCCTAGACTTGTTTCAGACATGGATAATGAAATGTTAATGGCCCCTATTAACTCAAAGAAGTCAAAGAGGCACTTTTTGCTTTGGAAGGGTATAAATCCCCAGGATCTGATGTAGCCTTCTACCAAAATTTCTAGGAGGTAGTGAAGATGGAGGTTTGGGAAGTGGTTGAGGAGGCTACCAATAGGTTAAAAATAATGTTGGAGAAATTGATTCGTGAGGAGCAGCCTGGGTTTACCCCTAACCGGTGCATAGTGGAGGGAATCGTTATTGCTCATGAAGTGATGCATTCTATTAGAACTAGGAAGCAAAAATCAATGTTTGTAAAGTTAGATATCAAAAAAGCCTATGACAAAGTGTTTCTTTTCAGAGTCTTGGAGAGATTTGGCTTTATGGATTAAAGCTATGGCTTCTAAGTATCGTGCCTCAATTCTTGTCAATGGAAGCCTACAAGGTTTTTTTTCGACCTCACATGGTTTGATGACACTTTGTGTTAAACAAGTATAGCTTGGTCTTGGGTTAGACTATCCGCTGGAGAAAGTATGAGGTATTGATAACAATGCTCAAAACGAAATTTCGAGGATTTTTAATATAAGACAAGGCAGATTAAGATTTGTAAATATTCTCTTTGGAATGGCTTGATGGATGGTTTCAATTCCAATATGGAAGGATGGAAAAGTTGTTGAAGATTCCTTCGAAGGTGATCAAAATATTAGAGAAACAAATGACAAGATCCCACTCTTGGCCTGGGACCAGATTTGCAAACCGAAAGATTCAGGAGGTGTTGTGCTTAGAAATCAAAAAATTATGAATGAAGCCATGGGAGCAAAGTTGGTTTGGTCGATGTATAGGTTCTCAGATTATAAATGGGTAAAAATCCTACAAGCAAAGTATCTGTACAGCAATAAGAGAACTAGAATTCTTACTAACAAGTATCCACCAAGAGGTTCTTCTATTTGGAATTTCATTATTAGTTACCGCTCCGCGATCACAAACCATATATCATGGCAATTGGGAGATGGGCAGAGTGCCAATTTCTGGTTAGACTCTTGGGATAGAAAAGTTGTCCTCTTGGAAAAAGAAAATGTTAACTGACTAAAGATGGTTATGAAACTAAGATGGGTAGCCAAAGTTAGTGATTTTGTACAACTTTCAAGGGAGACTGTGGAGGTGAGTGGCAATGGAAAGGTCCAGTTGAATTGGGATTGGATGAAGTTGATTCTCAAACTCTTAAAGACATTTTCGGTAAAAGACAGTTGGGGCAGCAGACGAAGAAATCTGGTGTTGCTCTATAAGTGGAGAGTATTCAGTGAAGATTGGATATAGGTTGCTAGAGAATGAAAGTCATCTGGAGAATTGGCCTGGAAGCCTTTGTTGGTATAAACATTGTCTACCGAAAGCAAGTGTCTTTGCGTGGTTGGCTTTCCAAGAAAGGATCTTAACAGGGGATAGGTTGAAAAGGATTGGTTTTGCAGGTCCTTTTAGTGTGTGCTTTGTAACAAGGATGAGAGGAAAAATTGGATCACTTATTACTTAACTATGAGTTTTCCCATGAATGTTGGAAGTTAGTGCTACAACGCTTTGGATGGTATGGTCCACTTCCTGCTACTTTGAAGGAGCTTGCTAGAGGATCGTACATTCCAAAGAACAAGTCTACTTTCTCAAGCATATGGAAAATTTGCCCTTCAACTATTATTTGAGAATTGTGGAACGAAAGGAATAGGAGGATTTTTTCAGTATAAGAGTGAAGATTGCAAAGATTCATGGCTTGATTGGAGAGAGCGATCTCAAAGTTAGCAATGTTGCTTCTCAAGTCAACTGCTCTGAAGTACCTTTCAATCAAAAAGACACTAACCTTTCAATCAAAAAGACCCGAGGATTAAAACTTATTGCCCTGAGGCTCATTAATGGCTTATCCTCCCTCTAGGAAGATTAAGGAGATATCATGTATTCCACAGGACAAATAACAAGGCTAAGGTCCAAGCTTCTCTCGTAGCAGTCAAAACAGCAATAGCTCTAAAGACACAAAGGCTTCATTTAGAAGGAGATTCTCAAGTCATTATTAATGAATAATAACAGTGAATCATGGGTGTGGTATCTAAACAAGTATATAATCAGAGGAGAAAAGCCTTGTTGGGAGAATTTGAAAAGTTTAAGGTTACTAATGTTAATAGAGAAGCCAATGAAGTGGCTGATACTACGTCAAAAGTTGGGATGTATTTGAAAGACCAAGGTAAAGATTTAGTTATAGAGGATTTTTGTTGCATTGAAGAATCTGAGTTAGATGTGTGATAACAAGACAATAAAGTCTATTGATGTATGGGGATGATGCATTTTCAGATTTGGCCTTTTTGGTCACGTTCAATAGAAAGTTTTAAAACAATTTAAATTCAAACATGTGCGTCCAAATAGAAAGTTTTTGGTCCCTTGTTGGGGTCTGCCACCAAATTTAATGATGGTGAATAACAAAGGAAGAGTCGTGGCATATTGTATAAGGCACAACACAGAACTTGAAGCCCTTTTTGTCTGGAGTACCTTAACTCGCAAAGAGGTCCGCATTGAAGAGGCAAGGCATGGATGGGTGAAACTTTTGGAGCTATTGCAGGAAATGGACAAGGCTGCGGTCAAGTTGGAGAGTGTGTATAGGAAGGCCAAGAAGACACAGCTAGACAAAGGGAGGCAATCCTCATTCCACAACCTTAAATAACCAATTTTCAAAGTGAAGCCAACAAGGAGTGTGTAGCATATTTAATTTTATGGATGTTTACAAAACACCAATTGTATAACTCGTTTTGTTATAGTGGGCTTTGATCAAAATGCTATTACAATTCATTAGCTATAGATTGAGTTCTATTTGAAGAATCTATAAAGAATGGTATCAAGAGACACAAGAACAAGAACATATAAACTTAGAATAGTATGAAACAAGATATACAAACATTATTAATAGTTCATTATTTTCTCGTTAATGGTGTGGGGAGCCTATTGACCTTGTTAATGGTGTGGGAGTATACACACATTCTCCACCGTCCACTCTCCACCGTCCACTCTCCACTCTCTCTCCTATAATGCAAGAATTGTAGTCCATAAAGGGATCATCATTACACACCTAATTAAAAAGGAGGCTTTCTTTTTTCCCATAATTATTAAAGATCATAATAAGATACAAATGAATAAAAATAATATCATGTTCTAAAAAGTTTAGAAGAACGAGTACCCTGGTTCAAGTGGAAGAAAACAGTTTAGAAGAACGAGTACCCTGGTTCAAGTGGAAGAAAACAGTTTAGAAGAATGAACGCTCTGGTTCAAGTGGAAGAAAAGGGAAAAGAAAGAAAGGAGCCTCCTGATACAATCCACTCTATCAGCCGTCTGCTTTTTAGTTTATTATTTTCTCGTTAATGGTGTGGAGAAGCCTAGTGACCCTTGTTAATGGTGTGGGAGCTTACACACATTCTCCACTCTCCACTCTCTCTGCTATAATGCAAGCATTGTAGTCACTATGCAAAGGGTTCTATTGACCTTGTTAATGGTGTAGGAGCTTATACAATGTCCAATCTCCACTCTCTCCTAGAGTGCAAGTATTGTAGGCTCTTCTAATTGTGCATTCAATTCTGTGCCACCTGTTAGGGTTCATACTATGGGTTAGCCAAACAAACTACGTGTTACTATGTTTGGTAGACGAGAATGCTCCTAGTAGGGCTCATACTATCTCTTCTAATTGTATATTCAATTTTGTGCTCTTATTAAGGGTCATACTATGTATTGGCCTAAGTTTCGCTTTGTTTAGTAAAATATTACTTAAAATTAGATCCATGCAATATGATATGTTGTACATTTGTAGCATTTCCCCTAACATTTTTTCATCCATTACATCAAAAAATCTAGGACCGTTGCTTCAATCTCTATATAGATCCTAGGTCCTGTGCAACTCTATTTCCTATCCTTCCTCTTAGAAGTCTTTCACCTACTTGAGAAACTACTTTCCTACACATCAACTTTACCAATATGCACTCTTCCTTAATTTGCATTGGGAAGAATTCAGTTTCTTATTACAAATCATATTTGACAATAATACCAACGTTTACACAAGAACAAATGGAATGGTTCCCTCTGCATCACTTCAAACAATATTTCACCCGTGTATCCTCCTCCAATAAAATATGCAACTCAACTTTCCATTCACAGTGATATGCTCTTGGTGTAAATAAGAAACCTCGTATGATGTGGATGTAAGAGATCAAATCCTTCAAACAAGGATTGAAGATCATTACACAACTAATTAAAAAGGAGTTTTTCTTCTTTCCCATAATTATTAAAGATCGATACAAAATAATATCATGATCTGAACAGTATAGAAGAAGAATGAGTGCCCCAGTTCAAGTGGAAAAAAACAGTTTACACGAATGAATACACTGGTTCAAGAGGAAGAAAAGGAAAAAGAAAGAAAGGAGCCTTATCTTTCAAAAGCACAAACCCTTTACCACTAGACTAACTCGGACTATAAGTCAATAAAAAGTAAGATATCAAAACTACCATTAGGCAGCCTATGCAAGAACCTAGGCAGTGTGACGATGGTCGCCATTCTCAGTGTTCAGTCACATAAATTATTGAGTACACTCAGCTAATCTCAAGGATTATGAAATAATGATACCTACAACACCAATATTCCTATAATTTCCATCCCAAGTGAGATTGGCTATTTTAATATCAGATGTTTTGAAGCAGATTTTCCTAAACTTGAGAATTTCTCTAAACCCTCAACTTACTAGTTACGGAAAAAAAATTGCAGATGATATCCCACAGTCCTCAAAAGTTAGAGCTAAAGTAGAATATGATTATTATAGCTTACCTTAACCTCCGTGCGTAAATCCGTGTACTTAACTTAATTTGCTTGTACCAAAAAAATGAATGACCCTGTTACTGGAGCACTCACGGTAAATCAGTGGCAGAGAAAATGTGAACGGCCTCTAATAACATTTCGACCTCTTATGTAATTTATAAATGGCATATTTCTGTGATGTTTGGAAAACACCGAAAATCTGAAACAAATTAAGAGCCAAAGCAAAATCAGAAACCTTGCAGATTTCGACCCTAAAGATCGCTTAACAAAACATTATCAGATAAACAATATCCAATAACAAATTCTCCAAGTCATTATCGTTCCAAGAAAAGAAGAGTAAGAGCTATCTGCCTAAACAAAGGCAGAATGGTAGATGTCCTGTTGCGTTACTTGACTCGCTTCACTAAAAGATGGATTCTTCTCAGCGAATCAGAAAAACAAAAGGAGATTAATTTCTGGACACATTAACACCATGAATGCAATCATATCTTGCAAACTGGCTGCCTGAAATTGTGCCCATCATGAAATGAAATCAGACAACAACTAAAACGTATTGACATAACCAGATCATATGTTGCATACGATGCAGAAGATGAAATAATAAGTTCTCCAGCACAAAATAAATAGAAGTTGAAAGGGTTAGATATTCGAAACCCTAATTTCTGTCGCGCTTCCGTATCCTAATTACCAACGGGCTTCCAAACCCTAATGAAACCCATATCGGGACGGCACGTTTGGAAAACGTAATCTAAATTTGATGGCCTCGTAGTTGTATTTACGATTTGTTTGCTTTAAAATGCAATCAAAACTATTTCGAGTAAGATTATATATTTACATTAGTGTTTATTTTCAATATTTTAGTGTACAAAAGTTAACTAATTCAATTTTGTTGAAGTCTTTTGTCTAATTTATTCTGTTAAGGTTGGGTTTAATTTTCTTTCTAATTAGGTCAGGTGTAATTTAGATTCAATCCATCAAGGTCAAGTTTAATTCAATTTCAATCAATCAAGTTTGTAAACAAAATATTGTTTATTAATTTGCTTGCAAAAAATTTCAGACTTACATTACATATTTAAGGACAAACATTTTGGAAATTTAAAAATAATTGGACAACATTCATTTTTAGAGCATTAAGAACTTTTTATATCAAAAAAAATCCTACATTAGTAAAGCATTAACTACATCCAACATTTTGGCACTTGAATTTCTTTCATACAAATTGTGACAACAAGAACAACACAAGGCGTGGCTTGAGCATAAGAAAGTCTATTGCTTCAATCCTTACATAGTAGGCCCTTGAAAGGTGTTTTTTAATTGTACCTCGACTTAATGTCAATAGTTACAACAAAGACACAGAAATCCAAAACAGGTAACAATGAAAGACAAGATCATGGTGGAAGATAAGATCATAGTGAGCAAGGTCAAAATCACACCAAACATCATGCTAATCTTTTGAGCAAGGATCAAAAGATTAGTCTAGGCTATAATTGGCATGATTTAATTACTATTTTTGCTTAGATTTAATATAAATTAAGAAGATGGTGCATTTTATTTCTTTATTTTGAGGTACTGGGACCATTGAACCACTCTAGTTCTCCCAAAGGTTTTCTTTCTAAATTTTTTAAATCCTAATTATGATTTTCTAGTTTTCATATCATGTTTGGATATATATCTATTAATAAAAATATTAAAAATATAAAATTTCAAAATTAATTATATTTATTAAAAATTTATTATATATTTTTGAAAGTTAAATAATAGCATTTTTCATATAATATATATTCTAACATTAATAAATTATATATTATATGTTATAATTATTATTAAAATTAATAAAAAAATTAATAATTAATTGTCAATATATTATATTTATTATAATATTAATATAACTATTAAAATTAGTAAAAAATAATAAATAAAAACTTAGAAAGAATGGAATTAAAATAAATTATTTTTAAAATTGAAAAATTGTTTCTAAGATAATATTTTCATTTGTGAATAAAAAACCAATATAAGGATTAAAGTTTGAAATTAAAATATAAAGCAAATGTAAAAAAAATGAAATTAAAAAGATTGTTCTAAATAGTCTTTTAAAATTGCATAGTATTCCTTTTCATCATCGGCGATCGTACCATCTTGCCCATGAACTTGTAGGAGTATGGTTGTAGGTATGTACATGTGTAGGGGTTGATGGAGCCGATGCAAATATCCAGCCCCATAGCCAGTGCCTATCAGGACGGCATGTTTGAAAAAGGTAATCTAAATTTGATGGCCTCGTAGTTGTATTTACAATTTTTTGCTTTAAAATGCAATTAAAACTTTTTTGAGTAAGATTATATATCTACCTTAGTGTTTATTTTCAGATATCCTAGTATACAAAAGTTAACTAATCCAATTTTGTTGAAGCCTTGTGTCTAATTTATTTTGTTAAGGTCATGTTTAATTTTCTTTCTAATTAGATCAGGTTTAATCTAGATTCAATCTATCAAGGTCAAGTTTAATTCAATTTCAGTCAATCAAATTTGTAAACAAAATATTGTTCATTAACTTGCTTGCAATCAGACTTACATTACATATTTAAGGACAAATGTTTTGGAAATTTGAGAATAATTGAATAGCATTCATTTTTAGAGCATTAAGAATATGTTATATCAAAAAAATCCTTCATTAGTAAAGCATTAACTACATCCAACATTTTGGCACTTGAATTCCTTTTATACAAATTGTGACAACAAGAACAACACAAGGCGTGACTTGGGCATAAGGAAGTCTATTACTTCAATCCTTACATAGTATAGGTCGTTGAAAGGTGTTTTTTAATTGTACCTTGACTTCATGTCAATTGTTACAACAAGACACGGAAATTAAGACAGGTAACAATGGAAGACAAGATCATGGTGGAAGATAAGATCATAGCGAGCAAGATCAAAATCACACCAAAAATCATGTTAATATTTTGAGCAAGGGTCAAAGACATCTACCTTAAGGGTAGTACCCCAAAACTAAGTTCCTCATTAGGGAGATCATCCAAAAGCGCAACAATAGTTTAGTTTCATCATTGCCATCTATAAAGAAGTTAGTTATTCACGACCTCTTATTTCATGTAGCATGTATTTGTTGTGTTGGTGACGTAGTGCCTTTGTACTAGTCTAGGCTCTAATTGGCATGATTTAATTACTATTTATCCTTAGGTTTAATATAAATTTAGAAGATGGTGCATTTTATTTCTTTATTTTGGTGAACTTGGACCATTGAACCACTCTAGTTCTCCTAAAGGTTTTCTTTTTTAATTTTTCAAATCCTAATTATGATTTTCTAGTTTTCATATCATATTCGGATATCCCCTCATCGCCATTGCTTTATTTCTTTTGATTTTTTATTATATGCTAAGATCTCAAGTAATCAAGTCACTTTTCAATTAGAAGGATCATTGGTGGCAATTAATGAAATTGTTGTACTCATTGTTGAAGATATGAACATTATTGTTTATTTCAATGAGGAGTTATTTGCATATGATGTTCATATTGTCATTGCGAATAAGAGGGATGTTGCTCATACTACCCCAATGCTTAGAGATGACTTTGTTGACCTTGATAATCATGGTAACCCTTCTAAAGCATTAGATGCTCTTCACAAAATGTTAGTAAAAAAATCACATGGAATGGAAGTGCATTGTGATATATATCAAATGCTAAATGCAACAAGATCTCTTAAAGATCCATCAATTTCTACAAGTTTCTAGACTTCATTTTGTATCGTTAACCTCACAATTCATCTCCTACATTTTCTATCATACCTACACCTCTCACATGCTTGTGTCTCATCTATCCTTCATAGCTCTCACCACAACCAATCATCTGCTCCTCATATATCACATTTGACCTTCCCACATGTTCCCTCTCACATCCCCCATACCATTATCCTACTTTCCTCCAACATTGATTAGCCTATAATCACACATGTTTCTACTTTCACACTTTTTATTACATCTTCACTTCTACCATATGTGCTTCTGTCATTGATACCACTATTAATATGATTGATGAGTTGTAAAATAGAGTGGACAACTTACCCATGAGCATTAAGAAGTATATTATGAGGGAATAAAGCACATTTGTCTCTTGTAAGATCTTAGCATAACATTATATGATAGAGTTTATATCCACTGGGTTTGAAAGTATAATGGTAAAGGGGGCCCTATGATAGATCTATGATCCTTTAATGCAACTTACTTGGATTATATGTATGAAGATAAGCTACTTTCCAAAAAAATCTAGGAGTATTAAAAGATCATACATTTGAATGGTTGTATGCATTGTATCATGATTCCATATACTCATATGCATAATTACCTAATATATTTTTACACCATTAAAATGTCAATATAGGTTTTAAGCTCACTATATTTGATTTGGTAGCATGTAGACAAGGATCAAATGAGAAAATACACGATTGTCTCATTCAATTTCAATATTTAGCTACTAAAATGCACTACAAAGCCTCAATGGTGATTGGCAAGGGTTGGTCATTGAGAGTTTACTTCCTACAATGAAAATAAATGTGTATATAACTAGTTATGCATCATTTATACTCTATTATGTGCATTATATGAGGAATGTTGATTTCAAATTACTAGAAGCTTATTAACTAAAAACATGGTATTCACACCCCTTATACAATCATCCTACCCTTCGAGGTTTCCTCGAAAATATAACATTCCAGTAAGGGTGTGAATCCTCTACATAGAAATGATACGAGGTCATCTGGTAATTTTACCACATCGTCAATGGTATGTAAAAATCGCTACACAGTTACATAACCTATAACCATTTAGTGAAGAAATGACAAATAACACATAATTTAACTTAGAAAACCCTAAAGACTTGTCTGATCTGAAAGAGGCTGCGGGTAGAATGACTGAGCTGGAGTTTCATGCTGCTGAGATTCTCAGAGAAATTGCCCGATTTGTGATCCTGGCTTTTTTGCCTAGTCTCTTTGGTTCTGTCTCTGGCTTTAGGTTCTCTTTGGGACTATTTTGTTTGGTTTTTGGTTAGCCTGATCCATTTATGTTGCTGCTAATCGATACTATGTTTATGGTTTATTTTTAGCTCTGCAGGGTTTCAGGAACCCATCAAAACTTGTTTTCCTTAATCAAAAACTTAGAAAACCCTAAAATGAAACAACAAACTATAACACTATTCAGATCTCATTCACAATGAAATATTACAATACAATATAAAGGTATAAACCAAGTTTGCACTATTTAGGATATCTTCAACATGCAAAATCTTTAGGAAATGTAACATAGTTGCAAGCTTCTTCGCGCAATTTTGACAACAATAACCCACTCTAAAATATGTCATGATAACTTCAAACCTTAGATGAATTTATAGCCCATGCAACTTGAGCACAACAATCCATGCAATAAAGTAGGATAAAGTAAATGTCTCCTCTCATGAATAGCATGATTTAAAAGTGAATTCGAATGGCAAGTTTTAAGGAAAATTTATAATGCAAGTCATTTCAACTCCCACATAACAAGGCAGTAAATTATTAGATAATTTACTAACTATTCTAGAGAAGTGTGTTGAACATTAACTATCCTACATGTGATTTTTAATGTTTGCAAGATTTTGTGATGTGGATAATGCACACCTAACCTATTGTTCTCTCACATATTGTATGCATTACAAATTTAGGGTTTCAAAATGAATTAATCGTTAAGAGTAGAACTACCTACAACCAATTTATAGTAATTGTTTTCCTCAATTCTCACTTACCTATCAAAAATCTTTACCATTGTGAGGTGTCCATCTTCTTAATGATTACTCTCTTCTCCTTCACCATGTCACAAACAAAATGATTTCATGCATTAATTTTTTTGTTCATGCATGAAATACAGGGTTCTTAGCCAAACAAATAGCACTATCGCAATTGATCCACATTACATAATTTATGAGGCCACATTTGTGTGATTGTAGAAGATTACTATTACTTATTAAGTAATTATGCATGTAATTCTACACTTGACATCTTAGGTGGCTATGTGACGAGCTAGAGAGTTGGTCAAATTCCTCCAAGGTATGTGACACATGCTCTTGCTATTTTGGACCACTAAAGGGCCCGTTTGGTTCCTGGTATTAACCTGGAATATGTTAGAGTAATAGTCTATCGGGTTACTAAATTAAATCATTATGATCTAATTAGTAACTTACCTATTCACTCTAGTTTGCTTCAGCTAACCTTAGGGTTTCCCTTTTAGGGTTTCGTGATTCCTTT
>MU228410.1:1079615-1097606 GCA_018584345.1 Thuja plicata | reverse complement strand
TTCAGACATTTGTCTTCTCTACCTGGTCATGCACTTCAGTGGGGGTTCCAGCAGTCTCTTCTGACAGAGTTTTCAGTTCATGCTTCGGAGATGCTTCCTGCTCTTTCTTGTTCCTTTCTTTGGGACATCTTTTCCCTTTATGTTTTGGGTACCTGATCAGGCCTTGTTGTCAGGACCCATCTTTCCTGCTTTCTGCAGTAGTTTCCTAGGTTTTGCTTCTCCCTAAGCTTATCTTAAGCGGGGGTGTTAGAGTAATGGTCTATCGGGTTACTAAATTAAATCATTATGATCTAATTAGTAACTTACCTATTCACTCTAGTTTGCTTCAGCTAACCTTAGGGTTTCCCTTTTAGGGTTTCGTGATTCCTTTATAAGGATTCACCTCTTAGTTTATTAGACACAGAGTTTTGTATTCAGTATTGTTGTTAATAGAAATTATTCTTTTCAACATGGATATCTCTTCTCTGGCTTTTTGGCGGCCATAGCCATTCTTCTCTCTTCTGTCTTTGCTTCCTTCTCGTAGCAGTCTTGCATGCAGGTGATCTTGGGAGGATTTGTCTTCATCAAATGTAACAGAATAGTCATTATTTAATGCAAGAATAAAGTAATTCATCGTTTGTGGCCATTTTTTGAATTCCAAAATTAGAAATTAATCCCCATTTTTGGGCCAATGCTTGGATTAATTAATTCCAAAAAAAACCTGGAATTCATTTCTTATTCCAGAATAAGCTATATGCGGATTCAAAATTACAACAAAATGTATAAGTCGTCGGGTCTGTACGTGAACGGTTCTTTAGGTTTTGTGGGAAAATTATTATTATTCTATATATATATATATATATATATATATTTTTAAATTAAATTTTTTTTTAATCTTCCTTTTTTTTATAAAGTTAATAATTTAAAAATTAAAATTTGAACCAATCAAAAAAAATGATAAGTTCAAAAACTAAAATTCGTAAGAATTTTTTTTTTATAATTATAATTTTTCAATAAGTTAAAAATATTCAAATTAATTAAAAAAATGAAAAATAATCCTTATTCGAATTCCACATTATGGGATCCAAACACAGAATAGCTTATTCCAGCTTCTGTTTTCAGGATTAATTAATTCGAGAATAGGTTCTTATTCTAGAATAGGCCTATTCTGGATAAATTAATTCCATGCACCAAACAGGCCCCTGTGTTTATGAGTTGACTTCTTATATGACCCAACCACTCTTCACTATATGTATAGGTATTGTTCATAGTATTTAGTAGTTTTGATTTTAATTCTTGTTTGGATATTTTATTTATCTCTTGCAAGCATGAGGTTACCTATCCTTCTTGGCCTGTCTAATACCAATGTTATGTCCAAAAGATCATCATCTCATGCATGGTATCAAAGCGAGGTTTAGTTGAAAGTTCTAGTTCATTTTTTGTGAAATAATTGTTTAAGTAGTGTTGCATATTTTGTGGTTGTTATGTGATGGGTTTTCTCGAAGCATTGTATGTAGGCATCGCATGTGGAGGTCAACTGAACCTAGAAATGTGTGTTTCAGTTTGTTGTTTTAGGGATAAACTAGGCATATAAGTGTTTGATCTACACATTAAAAGGTTCAATCTAAGGTTTAGATTTCTTAAGGTTTGCACTTGTTCATTTCTGTACTTCCCTTTGGATGATCTAATTTTGATTATATGTATAAGGTTTACAAGGCATGTCGATGAATAGACATGCCTCCACGTAAGTGGAGACTTGTCTCTTCATCGACATGTCTTTTAGTTATCGGTTTGTATATATTGATTCACATAATCGGTTTGTATAATTAGTGACATACTGATTCACATAATTGGTTATTAGTAAATGTTTAACATAAACAATTTCATGATTGATTAAGGATAATCAATTCACATAATCAATTTGATTTAGAACATAAATGATTCACATATCGTTTTATATACAGTTCAATAATCTCAAAATTTATACTTGGATGAAGTAATGAGGGTGATCGATTTATGATCAAGCCATTTGATCATTAACCAATCTTTATCAAATCAGTGCTCATAGATTATTCATTAATCATAAGATGATTATCAATTCAACATGGAATAGATCTTTTATTAATAAATCAATATTATGATTGATGATTTAATATGCATTCATAATTATGTATATATGAATATCCATATATGTAATAATAATAAACTCAATTACTATTGTTATATATTAATATGTATACATATATAACAAATCATTAAGCATTCTATTGATATAATCATCCTTCATGATTATGTTTATCTGACCAAAGCTACCATAATTAACACTCCCTCTTTGCCAGGGAGGATAAAATCTATCCAAGATTAGAACACAATAAATCCATTAATTGTGTAGGAGAGAATATATCACCTCACCGTGATATCTGGAGATATGACGTGAACAGGAATATCAAGTCGCGTGATATTCACCATAACTCACAAGTATCCATATTTATGGTATGTGCACTGGCATCACATCTCATGATGCCTACCATAAGGATATTAGATCGTGGTATATCCATGGATATTAAGTCTCGTAATATCCACCACGATTATCTCTTAAAAAATCATTATAATTTATTTAATGATATGATATCTACCATAATGTCTAAAGAGATACTAACTATCATGGCATGTCCACGAATATCAAGTCTCATTATATCCATCATGATAGTGAGGTTGATCATTGTAAAGTCGCCACCTTACAATATCAACTAATTACAAGTGTTTCATTATTAAAAAGTCATCACCTTTCAACAATGTCCACAGGGGGCCATTAAGTCATGGAGTCGCACACACATGACAATAAAAGAGTTTACATAATAAACATCTTTCAAATATTAGTACAAATAAAGAATAATTGAGACTCAATCTCGAATTTAATTTACATTTTCAACCATACCAAGTTTATCTCGAAAGTGTTCAACTTTTTCTTCGGAGAGTGGCTTGGTGAGGATATCTATTGTTTGATCACTTGTACTAATATATTCCAACTGGATCACATTCCTTTCTACCATGTCCCTAACATAGTGATAAGGAATCTCAATATGTTTTGATCTATCATGAAACACTAGATTCACTAAAAGCTTGATGCAAATCTGGTTGTCTCAATGGATGATAGTACGATTCAAGGGTTGACCAAATAGTCCTACAAGCAATTTCCTAAGTCATACTACTTCTCTTGCTCCCATGGATGCTACAATGTACTCAGCCTCTGTAGAGCTCTATGCAATTGAGGATTGTTTCTTGTTGATCCTAAGCTGGAGCAACATCCTGATGTGCTCTTTCTATCGACCACACTTCCAGCCCAATCCAAGTCAATGTACCCATGTAGATCTAGGTCTACATGTTTGTATTTGAGACCGTATCCAATAATGCCTCGAAGATATCACAGAATATGTTTTTTTGCAACAAGATGTATCTCCCTTGGTTCACACATAAATTGACTAAGTGCATTCATTGCATAACAAATGTCAGGTTTGGTGTTAACCAAATACATCAAAGACCCAATTATCTATCTTTAGAGAGTGGGATTTGCAAATTCGAAGTCTGTTGCTGCTTCCTTTAACTTGTGCAAATTTGTATCCATAGGTGTAGACATGGGTATACACTCCATCATTACAAACCTCTTCAGAATGTCAATAGTGTACATTCCCTGATTCAGAGTGTTGTCATCTGCCTGTTGCCAAACTTCTAATCCAAGGAAGTAATGTAGGATACCCAAATCCTTCATATCAAACTATGAAGCTAAGTCCTCTTTACATTAGGTAATCAAGTGATCTTCTCTTGTAATTAACAGGTCATCAACATATAAAATAAGAATTAACATTTCACCATCAATTTCCTTGAAGTAGAGGTTTGGATCTACATCATTCTTGGAAAACCCTAATCCCAAGAGGTAATCATCAATCCTTTCATACCAGGCTCGAGGGGCATGTTTAAGTCCATACAAGGCCTTCTTCAATCTACAAACATGTGATTCAGTCTCATGTATAACAAATCCTTCGGGTTTCTCTAGATAGACTTCCTCCTCAATTACGCCATTTAGAAATATAGTCTTTACATCCCTTTGATGGATCTTCCATCCTTTTGATCCGACAATAACAATTATAGCTCTAACTGAAGTGTATCAAGCAACAAGGGCAAATGTGTCTTCATAATCAACTCCCTCTTTCTGGTAGAAACCTCTGGAAACAAACCCGACTTTGTATTTTTCAATGCTACCATCTACAGCATGCTTGATCTTGAAAATCCATTTTTATGATACAACATATTTTACTTTTGGCCTTGGCACGATGTCCCAATCATCATTTTTTACAATGGACTGATACTCTTCTGACATAGCATCTTTCCAAACTTGATGATTGAGAGCTTCTTCAACACAAGATGGTTCTAAATTGACGATCTCACTCATCAAGGTTACATATCTGGAGTATATGTGAGGCCTCTTGCTTTTCCTGAAGGTTCCCTTTGGTGTTGCATAGCTCTCAGCTTCCTGAATCATCTTCCTAGCCCAAAGTGGTCTCTTTCAATTTACAATACTAGGTTCATTTAAGGGAGCGATTTGATCTTCATTTTCAATCTCTTCATGAATATCCCTCTAAACATCAAGAGCATGATCCTCTTCCATATTTTGAGGAGGTTCTTCTATCTCATGAGTGTTTTTGGATCTCTTGAATGCAATGTCTTCCTAAAAAATGACATCTCTCTTAAGTTCAATTAATTTTTATCCAAGTATGTATATCCTATAGGCTTTACATGTTTCACTATAGCCTACAATTATTCCTTTCTTGCTATAGGGTTCTAACTTAGACCTCTTTTCTTTAGGTACATGAATGTAGACTAGACGACCAAAGATTCTTAAATGGCTTATATCAGGTTTGATACTGGTGAATGCTTATTCAGGGGTTCTGTTGTCTAGAAGTGAATGAGGACATCTATTTTAGATGTAGACAACTTCCCTAGAGACTTCGTCCCAAAGTGAAGTTTGTAAATTTTGATCATACATCATAGCTCTAGCAACTTCAACTATAGTTATATTTTTTCTTTCTGCTACCCCATTTTGTTGGGGATTATAAGTCACTATAAACTCCAGGGGCTCTTAATCACACCATTTATATAAAACTCCTTGAATATGTCGAAGTATACTCCCCACATTGTCTAATCTTAATGTTTTGATTCTATTTCCTAACATGTTTTCTACAAGAGCTTTGAATTCCTTGAACCTCATAAGGAATCCTTCAGACTCTTTACATTTTAGGAAATATGTCCATGTTTTCCTAGAGAAGTCATCTACAAATATTACATAATACAAGAATCGTCCTATAGAGGTTATACACATAGATCCACATAAATCAGAATGGATGAGTTCTAATACATTTTTGGATTTGTTATCACTATTGCGAAAATTTCCTTTTGTTTTCTTTCCTAGGGCACAACCCTTGCATGTTCCTTCGTGATTTTGATTTGTTTAGGCAAGCCTATCACCATTTTATCTATGGAGGGCAGAGCACAAAAATGGAGATGCCCTAGTCTCTTATGCCAAATCTCATTTGAGTTTGAGGATTCATGAATTAGGGCTTGAGAGGGAGTAGTACATAGTTTATAAAGACATCCATGTCTAAGCTCCTATTGTATGAGCCTTCTTGATAGTTGAGTTCTTTGGCCATGCCAGAACTTTTTCTTCCATAAAGGTTATCATATATCCTTTATCTTCAAGTGCAGAAATGGAGACTAGGTTTCTCTTTATTCCTGGTATAAATAATACTCCAATGAAGTAAAGGGATATGCCTGATTTCATATTTATAGTATAGGTTCCAATTCCTTTGACTGGGTAGTTAGAGTCATCCCCAATAGTTACTTCCTCATCATAATTCTCCACTAGAGTGTCTAGGTGTTCTCTGAATCCGGTAATGTGGTGTGATGCTCCACTATCAATTAGCCAGGTGTTGAGGTTGTTTGACACTTCGCTTGATAAGGTTGAATAGAAGACAAATTTCTCAGTATCATTCTCCATGATATCCTTTCAAGCTTCAACAATAGAGGCTTTTTTTTTTGTCCTATCCGAACACTTCATGGCATAATGTCCATACTTGGTCGCATCTGAAACACTACACTTGAGACATGTCTCTTCTCTTCTTGGAAGAACATTTTCCTTTTGTACCCTTGTCCTTCTTCTTCTCAAAGTTCCTCTTTTTCCCTTTCTTGTGAGAGTGACAGTTCAACACATGAATATCTTCATTTGTGGTACTTTGGCTAATCCCTCTGGTGATCAATCTGGATTCGTCTTGAATACAATCTGTCTTTAATCGATCGAACTTGGGGAGCTTTGAACCTGCACTTATTCCCTAAATAAATGATTCCCATTATGTTGGGAGTCCATTTAGAGCTATCATTGTTAACCCCTTGTTGTCATTTTGATGACCAATTGTAGAAAGTTGGTCCCTTGATTCAATGATCCTCATAAAATATGATGTGACAGTTTCTCCTTTGTTCATCTTCACATGATGGAGTTGTCTTTTCAATGTGAGCGCCCTACTGGTGTTGTTTATTTCATACATATCCTCAAGTGATTTGAACATGTGGTTTGTTGTGTCATATTTTGAAATGACTGGAACAATTTGATCTCTAACTGCATCTATAATCACCTTCATAGCTTTGTCCTTGTTCTTGCTCCATTGAAGTTTCTCAATATGATTGTCTGGTTCAGGTATGTTTCCCTTTACAAATGAATCTAGTTCATTTTCTCTCAAGGTAAGCATAATCCTAAACTTCCATGATATAAAATTAGAGGCCCCTTCGATCTTCAAATCTGCCTCTGCTTGTCATTTTGAAGAAGGGAATGTGAATTTTCTAGGAGCCAATTGATAGTCTAGATAATCTACTATCTCAAATATAATCGGATCTTCCTTAACATTGATATGATACCATGTTAAAGTTTATCAGATTTATAAGTAGATATATATATAGGTATCTTTTAATTTTCTTGTTTCACAATTAAGCTTTGCTAACTTATGAATTTTGCAGGTTACTGTAAGTATGAGAAGAGTATAATGTGGATTCACCAAGTATCATTGAATATGTGATGGTAGATCGATTTCTTAAGGCTTGCACTTGTTCATTTTTGTACTTCTCTTTGATCAATCTAATTTTGATTATATGTATAAGGTTTACAAGGCATGTCGATGAATAGACATGCCTCCACGTAAGTCGAGACATGTCTCTTCATCGACATGTCTTTTAGTTATCAGTTTGTATATACAGATTCACATAATCGGTTTGTATATACTGATTCACATAATCGATTTATATAATCAGTAATATACTGATTCACATAATCGGTTATTAGTAAATGTTTAACATAAAAAAAATCATGATCGGTGAAGGATAATCGATTTGATTTAGAACATAAACGATTCACCTATCATTTTATATACAATTCGATAATCTCATAATTTATACTTGGATGATCGATCTTTATCAAATCGATGCTCATAGATTATTCATTAATCATAAGATGATTATCAATTCAACATAGAATAGATCTTTTATTAATAAATCAATATTATGATTGATGATCCAATATACATTCAGAATTATGTATATATGAATATCCATATATGTAATAATAAACTCAATTATTATTATTATATAAATTGATATGTATACATATATAATAAATTATTAATCATTCTATTGATATAATCGTCATTCATGATATGTTTATCTGACTGAAGCTACCATCATTAATAGATTGAATCCCTTATTTTTGTTCTAAGGTTCTTGAAATCTTGTTTGGAAGCAATCATATGTTAAAGCAAGTGAAGCACTATTCTAAAGTACAAATCCCCTATTTGAAGTTATTTCCAAAGAGGAAGTGCCACAATTCAGGGGATTTAAGATTGAATCAAGGAGGGTGTGTCCTTTATGTTGTGTCTTGTATACTTCTACACTTCATTCAATATTTTCAATTTGAGGGGTTATTTATGCTCATGTACTCCACTTACAAAGTGTCTTTTATGTATCATTCTTGGGGGGATTATACGAGTATTTTGTAATCATGAATTGAGATAAAGTTCCATTCTTGAGGGGTTCAACATGTCTCTTGATACTTATTTGCATTCTTTTGCTATCAATCTAACTTTAGAGAACTATTTGTTCTGGAAATAAGAGATAAAGAAATATTGTATTAAGTAGGATCTATTACCCTATCTCCTTCAACTTGCTCCTGAGAAAAGTGACTATGAACAAAAGAATGCATAGTTTAACAATAATGACATTCTATGGATTAATGTCTTACTACTTCTAAGGATTTTCTACATCACATAGAGCACAATGAGTAGCCATTCACTACTTGGACCATCATCCAATTATTATATGAAGATTTTGGATCTTCATCTAAAATTAATGTTTCCTAGGATAATGAATCTCTTGTGGATGAAATATGTTGGACTAATCTTATGGAAATGGAAGTGCTGAGAGAGGAGGGGTGAATCATTACTCTTAAATCTTTTACCATACAATGCTAACCATTTACCAAGTTGAGTACATTGCATAAAACATTGAAAAGCATATAAAGTATATCAGTAAACCATGACACATAACACCATGATTTTTGGTCATGTAGAAATCCTTTGTTAGAGGAAACAATTGTGGTGGGGATGGTACCCGCAATCCTTCACTTCTGCAAAATAAAGGTTGCTCGGTTAGAGATACAAATTTAGCTACTTCTGATAGCTTACCTTGTTAGGAGTACTATACCCAGTCAAGAGTACAAAAAGACTTATTCAGTCTACTTGATTAAAGGATTTTACAATCTCTCATCTAAGAGATGTACCCGGTTAGAGGATTTACAAAATAAGACCTGTTAGGGCCTACCCACTGGATGGGATTTCTAAACTCCTAACTATTACAAAATGTCTGCAAGTATGCATCAACCATAATGTTGTTCAGACTCTTTATGCACCGCAAGTGCATTACCTCTTTCTGCACTCGGTAACTCAACTATTCAACACCCTATCTCTTCTTCATTTTGTCTTCAGCTCTCTCGATGTAACTGCTTCTCTCTCTGGAATATTTTCCCTTTTCTTTGTGTAATATTCAGCTCTCTCTTTTTTCATCTTTATGTTTTGTTCATTTGATATGACCTTAAGGAAGTTAACTTAATTTGATCCTTCTCCTTCTACAGTGGAGGTGAGGCGGTGCATTGTTGGTTTCATTCCCAACACATTTAATGTTCTTGAATATCATTGGTTGAATTGCCTTGTGGTCATGTGCAGTCATATTGGTGCAATCCCAATGTTCAACCTATCTTCTATCTTGACACCTGTGAAATATTTCCCGCTCGGCGTTCAGGTTCAGTGTATTCAAATTTGAATTGTTATGTCAGCTCTAGTGCACTCAGTAATGAGCTTTGATCTTGCTCGGTGACATAATCATCTACTCAATGACTAACTCTGCTCGGTGTCTAACTTTGCTCTTTGTCTCGGTGACTAACTCTACTCTGTGTCTCGGTGACTAACTCTGCTCTGTGTCAGTTCTCTACTTAACTCGGTAACATGCTACTGTTCAGTGCTCGGTGTCATTGATACTCTACTTTACCGAATGTCTCCCTTAGTATATTCTTTCTCTTTACCGAATGTCTTTCTTGACTGCTATGACTTTGACAAAACTAATGACAACATATTAACTCGTAGGAGTATCAATCTCCCCTTTGGCATTAGTTGGTATTTTGACAAAAACTTCAAAGTCATCAAAAATTGTACAACTTTTGTACATCAGAATAATGTGTAACTCCCCCTATACACATGCTTATATCTCCCTTCTATACTATATCAATACATACTATATTATCTGTGTATTATCCTTCTTTTTACTGTATTATCCCCTTAACTGTACTTAATGATATTATCCCCCTTTTTTGACAAATATGCCAAAATCCAAATTGCTTAGGGCTCTGTGGGGTAAACTTATACCTTAGTAAAACCATGTGTGTACTTCCTACGTATATCTTCTAAAGATGACTCCCATGCATCTTTGAGTGTTTGAAGTACAACAATCTGAGTAGCAACGTTAGCTGCTAATCAATGATGGTGTCAAGTGAACTACCATGGGGGTGCTGACCAAATCCTTGGTCGTCTTCAATTATGTTTGCATGGATTCCATGTGGGGATTCAAAAGTGCTTGCAGCTCTAGAAGTTCCATCCTTCTCTTATTCTCTTCTTGTCATAGTTCTTGCTGCATCCTCATCAGGTGTTTCAACCTCGAGTAGTATACTTGTAAGGAACCAGGCTCAGTGGTTTTAGTTGCTCAGTCAGCTCGATCTCAATAGGCTCATCTTTCTGCTTTATATCCTTAGTAAAGTTTGAAATAGAACAAACTTTCTAAAATATTGAAAGTATATGAGGCAATTTGGTCTCAATACCGATAGTAGCCTCAGAAAGTGTTACCTTATCTTCTGCAATGGTGTCTAGAATGGACTCAAAAATTTCAGTTCCATCTTCCTTGAATGAATCTTCATCATGTAGTTAGTAGTGTCTTGATTTGGATTTTGAACTTGCTCCACTAGTCCTTCTACCTGACGAATGGTGTCTTCTATCTCATCAATGGTGGCATCTAGTACAATGTCCTGTAAGACATCCTTGACACTTTCCAATACGTCAGTCTTCTTCATCTTTTGTAGTGCCTTCCTTTGTATTGCCTTAAGTCTCAATAATTCGACATACTCACACATTTCATCATAATCCATAGTAGATAGGTCAACATCTGGTATGATGACCGATTGACTCAAATCTACATGTTTCCTCTTCTTTGACTTCTTCTTTATTTCTTCTTCACTCCTTGTTTCCTTTTGTTGGTCGGTTGCTACATTATCAGTATCCATAGCAACTAGATCACTATCACCTTGAGTTGTGTGATAATCTAGTACTTGTTCCAATACAGGTTGTAAGGTAGTGGCTCTATCTTTGATGTGTATTTTCTATGTATTGATGTTCTCGATCGCCATAAAATTCTCATCTTGTGATGTATCATCTCTGTAATATCCTCAATAACAATTTCATCAATATCAATTGTCAAATCAATAGGATTATTCTTACCTTGGTCATCTTTGGCAACTCCATCGGTTATGTTCTACTTTTCTTGTTCAGCTTGGGATTTAGGCTCTTCAATGTCGAATATATCTCTCCATTTTGCATTGGTTTCCAACTATAATCTCTCTAAGTCTCATGTCAGAATCCTTAATGATCTATCCTTAACAAGGAATTGTTTAGAGTTTGTTTCAAGGTCTCCTCAATTTCTTCAACAGATAGACTTGGTACAGTTAGCACAAGAGATCTTTCTCATTTTTTTTTATGCATTCATAGCATATTTCCATCTTGCATCTATGTTGTTGTATAAATATATAGGTAAGAATGTGATAACTTCAAGTGGCATGTATCTAAAATTGTGTAAAGAGAAACAATTGCATCTTCAATTTTTACCTTGTTCTCTTTGCTTTCAATATTATACTTTGCTTGCTTCATTCCTCCGAATGATCCATGCTTCTTCATTGTGTCTAACATTTCATCTAAACTTCCTTGTGGTGGAGGCTTGTTCTTCACAACTTTGGGTTTCCTCAATTCTTCAGTTTTCGAGTCAGTATCTAGTGATAGCTTGAATATTCTCCTTGGTCTAGTGTTTGCCTTCTTGCCTCTTACATATATCCTCTCTTTTGGTTCAACAGAGTTCTTCTTTACTTTCGGTGACATTGTAGACCTTGTTGGTGATGTAGTATATTTGGGGCCCAGTGAAGGCTTCAATACTTGTGGTTTCCTGCCTTCCACTCTAGAGGTTTTTGCCTCATCTTCTTCATTATCAGTTCCCAAATCCTTAGTTAGATTAGCACTCATCTTGCTAGATTTTCTTTGAATCTTAGGTACTAAGATACCTTAATTAATCTTAGCCTCAACTTCTTCATATGTTCCATACCTCTTGGATCCTTTATCAACAAGCTTAGCTAAGAGAGTTTTGATTTGTTGAGATGCAACGTATATATCCATCTCATAACCCATAGGATCTAGAGATATGCTCCTAGGCTCGACTGCATTGATCAAACATTAGTCGGTGTCTACCTCAAAATAGATAGTATCATGATATTTCTCCACTAACTGAGGTGGAACTCAGAATTTCTTATGCATTCTTGTTTGGAAATTAGAGAAATAATCATTCATAACAATGTCAAGATTCTATCCTAGACTCTTTATGCATTCACTGATTTGATAAACGATCGGTCTATCAACACTCCATTTCACATTTCTAATAGATGGAAAGAAGTTCTCAAAGTAAAAGTATATGCATACCAGTAGTGAACCGAACTTCAATGTGTTTGTCTTTGCTTTCCTTATAGTGTTCATTTTGTCTTCAATT
The DNA here is from genome assembly GCA_018584345.1 of Thuja plicata. Taxonomy (NCBI): domain Eukaryota; kingdom Viridiplantae; phylum Streptophyta; class Pinopsida; order Cupressales; family Cupressaceae; genus Thuja; species Thuja plicata. The sequence goes on along the minus strand of MU228410.1, from coordinate 1,085,186 downwards.
TGTTTCAACAATATCTCACATATATCAATCTACATGTCAATCTTATAACCTAGATCTACATCTCCACAAGGTACGTTGTCCACTCGGGATGATTGGAATACTTGGTAGGACAAGATGTTGCTTGCAAATTTCAACTCGGGGTCTTCAATGGTAGAAATCCTCAGGCCTCTCCCATCCCATTTGGCTTTCATTAGCTCACTTAGCTTGATCTTCTCAATCTTTCTGATTGCCTTAGGTGTGTATCCAATCGGGTAACCAGTTACAATATGTAACACATCCTTTGTGATCTTTACAGGTTGATCTAACCACATACATTGGTTGTGTACTCGGCTAAGTACCATCCTTATCTATTCAGTCTTAAATACCTTCAGGATATGCAGGGCATGTGTCAAACCTTTTGACTCTAGATGAACATGATCGCTCTTCATTTTGTTGTTTGCACATAACTTCTGATAAGATGGATCAATCTTTGCTTCACATATCTCCTCAACCTTGTAATGGGTGAAAGTTCACACGTCTTCAATCAATAGAAATTTGTCTGGAATGGACGAAAGTGCTCCCATCATGTCTGGTTCAGCTGTCTTCGCAAGAGGTGGCTTGTACTTGGATTTCACAGACTCAACATTCTCAGCTACAACTGTGTTTTGAGCTTTCGAGGCCATATCCTCTCCTCAAATGCAAAAACTTTTGAACTAGGGTTGCATCTACGACTCGGTTGCACTAACACACATAGGGAAACACCACAAATACCCTGAATAGATTCAAATATTCTCAAAATGGTATAGGATTATCTTCACAATCGCTCGTATCTGCTTGAGAACTCAGTTCTCCAACTCTGGTCGCGCTGCTCTAGAAAACATTAAGTGATAATGATAGACGATATAGTCTATATATGGCTTTTTCTAGGTTTAGGGTTTCCAATAGTCTTAAAATGGCAATTAATGTTCAACCGACTTACTTTACCGAATACCTAACTTTCATTTCCTTATACCAAATAAATGTGAAACATAAACTCAACAATATATATCCAAATGCATCTAAGTATGCTCATATGGATCTGTGTACATATACTAGGAACCGATTAAGATTTGAATTTTAACTTAAGTTCCTACTCATACCTCTTACCTGATTAGGTAGATTCAATTGCACCCGATCCAAAGGATGAGGTTCCTTCAACTGTTCCAAATGGTGTTCCATCATCCATGGTATTTCTTCTCCATGTCGTATTCATTTGATCTCTCGTTTCTTCAACATTCACTTTAGGTTTCTCAGATGTTTCTTCCTTGGTAGGGGCTTTGCTTTGGTACCTGCAATCTTTGGCAAGGTGACCTAGATTGTGGCAATGGAAGCATGTCATGCCAGGGCTTCTCCAAGATCTTCTATTGTTTCTGGCATGTAACAACATGCAATTTGCAGCAATGTACCCATATCTTCCATAAACTAAACAAGATATCCTTGTGTTGTATTCCCATGGTATGGATGTACCCTTTCGGTTGTTAGGCATATTCTGTCGGTTTGGTACCCATTTGTCATTTCCCTTTTGTGATCTGCATTCCTCATATTTGTGACTGTACTTGTTGCAATTGTTGCAGTAGCCATCAAACTTTGGCTTTCTTGTGTTGTTCTTAGTCTTTGATCTACATTCATGTGTTCGGTGTCCATACTTGTTACAGTTATAACAATGCCCATCAAACTTGGGTGTTGGTGACTTGCTTCTTTTGCTTCTACATACATTTGCAGTATGTACAAGCTTCCTACAGTAATGGAAATTTGGTTTGTTTAACTTTGGTGGGGTAGAAGTTCCTTGACTACCATCTTGATTAGAGGACTCTCCTTTCTCAGTAGTTCTCTTACTATTGAATCCTAGTCCAATCTTGTATGTCGGTTGTCTCTGACCTTTAAGTTTTGCATCCAATGATCTCAATGTTTCTTCATTTCTCTCCAATATCTCATTGGCTTCTCTTTCGGATTTTAGTTCTCTAGTCAATCTATCAGCTTCACACTTCAGTGCCTAGTTCTCAAATTGTTTCCTGGTTTACTCTATATTAGCACTCACTAGTTGATCGGTCATATTATAGTGTACTTGCATCATCCTCATAATTTCACTGTCTTTCTCAACTATTGTAGTTTCAAACTGTCTTTTGTCTTCTTCAGCTATTCTCAGTGCATTTTCAACTGCTACCTTAGAGTCAAGTATCTCACTCATTCTCAATGCTTGTGTTTCTTGATCAATCTTAGCCAAGTTTAGTTGCTCGGTTAGTTTCTAGTTCTTTTCCATGAGTTCTACAATGGCAGAATCAGCTTCACCACTCAGACTACCTTCAGATGCTATCTCATGAGTATCAACATGCTCTTGTGTGGATTTGAGTTCACTACATAACTGCTTCCTCACTTTTAAGGACTTTTCTAACTTGCTTTTCAGATCTTCAATCACTTCTTGTGCACTCTCCAACTCAAACTCAAGAATATCAATATTCTTGGATTGCTTGTAACTTTCTATGGTCATGATCTTTACTCTTAAGTGTTTAAACCTTTATCTTAAGAGACTAGCTCTTATACCAATTGTTGGATTAATCTCATGGAAAGGGAAGTGTTGAGAGGTGAGGGGTGAATCAGTATTCATAAAACTTTTACCATATAATGTTGACCATTTACCGAGTTGAGTACATTGCATAAACTGTTGAAAAACATATAAAGTGCATTAGTAAACCATGACACATAACACCATAATTTTTGGTCACTTAGAAATCCTTTGTTAGAGGAAAAAATTGCGGTGGGGATGGTACCCACAATCCTTCACTTCTGCAGAATAAAGGTTGCTCGATTAGAGCTACAAATTTAGCTACTTCGGATAGCTTACCCTATTAGAAGTACTATACTCGATCAAGAGTACAAAAAGACTTATTCTGTCTACTTGAATAAAGGATTTTACAATCTCTCATCTAAGAGATGTTACATGTACCTAGTTAGAGGATTTACAAAATAAAACCTGTTAGGGCCTACCCACTGGATATGATTTCTAAACTCCTAGCTATTACAAAATGTCTACAAGTATGCATCAACCCTAATGGTATTCAGACTCTTTATGCTCTGCAAGTGCATTACCTCTTTCTGCACTCGGTAACTCAACTTTTTTGCACCCTATCTCTTCTTCATTTTGTCTTTAGTTTTGTCGATGTAACTTCTTCTCTCTCTCTGGAATATTTTCCCTCTTCTCTGTGTAATCTTCAGCTCCCTCTTTTTCCATCTTTGTTTTTTCTTTCAGTTTGTATGGTCTTACAGTGGTTAACCTAATTTGATCCTTCTCCTCTATGGTGGAGGTGAGGCGGTGCATTGTCGGTTTCATTCCCAACGCATTTAATGTTCTTGAATATGATTGGTTGAATTACCTCGTGGTCATGTGCAATCATATTGGTGCAATTTCAATGTTCAACCTAACTTCTATCTTGAATATTGTGAAAGTTTTCCTGCTCGGCGTCCAGGTTCAGTGTATTCAAATTTGAATTGTTATGTCGGCTCTGACGTGCTTGGTAATGAGCTTTGATCTTGCTTGGTGACATAACCGTCTGCTCGGTGACTAACTCTTCTCGATGTCTAACTCTGTTATGTGTCTCGGTGACTAACTCTACTTTGTGTCAGTTCTCTTCTTAACTCGGTAACATGCTACTATTCGGTGCTTGGTGTCATTGATACTCTGCTTTACCGACTATTTCCCTCAGTGTATTCTTTCTCTTTACTGATTGTCTTTCTTGACTGTTATGACTTTGACAAAACTAATGACAACATACTAACTCATAGGAGTATAATTATTAATCATAAGATGATTATCAATTCAATTCATTAATCATAAGATGATTATCAATTCAACATAGAATAGAATTTTTATTAATAAATCAATATTATGATTGATGATTCAATATACATTTATAATTATTTATATATGAATATCCATATATGTAATAATAATAAACTCAATTATTATTATTATGTAAATTGATATGTATACATATATAATAAATCATTAATCATTCTATCGATATAATCATCATTCATGATTATGTTTATCTAACTGAAGCTACCATCATTAACAGATTGAATCCCTTATTTTTGTTTCAAGGTTCTTGAAATCTTGTTTGGAAGAAATCATATGTTAAAGCATGTGAAGCATTATTCTAAAATACAAATCCCCTATTTGAAGTTATTTCCAAAGAGGAAGTGCCACAATTCAAGGGATTAAAGATTGAATCAAAGAGGGTATGTCCTTTATGTTGTGTCTTGTATACTTCTACACTTCATTCAATATTTTCAATTTGAGGGGTTATTTATGCTCATGTCCTCAACTTATAAAGTGTCTTTTATGTATCATTCTTGGGGGGGTTATATGAGTACTTTGTAATCATAAATTGAGATAAATTTCCATTCTTGAGGGGTTCATCATGTCTCTTGATACATATTTGCATTCTTTTTCTATCAATCTAACTTTAGAGAACTATTTGTTTTGGAAACAAGAGATAAAGAAATATTGTATTAAGTAGGATCTATTTCCCTATATCCTTCAACTCGCTCCTAAGCAAAGTGACTATGAACAAAAGAATGCATAGTTTAACAACAATGACATTCTATAGATTAATATGTCTTACTACTTCTAAGGATTTTCTACATCACATAGAGCACGATGAGCTTCACTACTTGGACCATCATCCAATTATTGTATGAAGATTTTGGATCTTCATCTAAAACTAATGTTTCCTAGGATAACAAATCTCATATGGATGATATTAAGACTTATAATGCCTCATCTTGTGTGGACACATTCTCATGGGATTATCAATTTATTTCATTGACACACATAGATATCCCATCTACAATACTTGTTGCTACTTTAAAGTTTAGAGTTTCTACTTTAAATTTTAGAGTTGCTTCTTTGAGAGCTTCCAATGATTCTTTGGAGTGGTCATTTATATCTTCTAGATTTATTTCATTAGAACCAAATTCTACCACCAACACCTCTTATTTGTTTACATAGATCTTCATTTTATTTCTGATCACAATATTGAGGACATGCATCTTCTCTTTGATGATATTGCTTGTGCTTGTATGCACCCTAAAATGGTCGCCTAGACTTTGGGCCCCATTTATTATTTTATCATTTTATCAAATTTTTGAATCAATGCTTTGGAACATTTTCAATTCAAATCAATTTCCTTGATCAAATTGTAATTAATTCAATTATTTCAATATTTTCTAAGGTTTGATCATTTTTATTTAATTAAAAGATTTAATCTCCCTTTTAATTAAATGAAATTCCTCTTATTTAATTAAAAGATTTAATCTCTCTTTTAATTAAATAAAATTCCTCTTATTTAATTAAATTTAATTTCCCCCATTTAATTAAATAAAATTCTTCTAATTTATTTAGTTGAAAGAAAACCCCTCTTTTAATCAAATAAATAAAAATCCCCACTTAAAGCACTTTATTTGTTGAAAAAGGAAATAAATTAAATAAAAATCCCTTTTTCTTCACATCTTTCTAAGTGGTGGGTTTTTGCCTCTTAATCATAGCCTTTGATT
>MU228410.1:1037194-1057012 GCA_018584345.1 Thuja plicata | reverse complement strand
TTTACATCTACCCCATCTACGTCTATACCTGATGTAGGAAATGAGTGCAACTTGTGCAAGGCTCGAGAGGCAGCTAGTGCCACCGAGATTGCTTCAATGGCGAAAGCAAAAATCATGTTTCTGTGATACCTTCTTTGTGTAGTTCGTGCACTACTTTGTTGAGACCATATGCATAAATGTGATTAACAGAGGGCTATTGTAGATACTGAAACTTTTTTAGAATTTCATGTAGATACGTTGGACATATTTTGATAAACTCGTGAGCTTATTGTTGTTTATGACTTTGTTATGATTTTCTATATCTTGGATGAGTTTTTGTAAATTTTATCCTTGTTCCTTTTAGAAGTGTATGGCTTGACTATGCACATGCATAATTGCAAACGAGGATCAATAATAGGGTGTCAGGCATTGCTCAGATCCTTTGGATCTAACCCCATCTTTTCCTTCCTTGCAGGTTTTAGATCATACATGAGCATACTGGATTCAACCCCGGAGACATTGGTAAGGATCACCCAACTTCATAAAACAAGAACGGAAATAGCCCAACTTAAAAGTAGAAGACATACAAACCTGTTTAGTGATCATATTGCGATGAAGGTGGAGTCTGATGTTGCTTCAACGACATCAGGCAGTGATGCAAAATTTAATGGTTGTAGTCGTTGCAGCAGCATCAGGCGCCACCTTCAACACAATATGATCTCTTATATAAACACATCACATTCCATATGGTGTTAGAAGGCCTAGATGGGCAGAAATTCAATGGTACAATTGTGGTCTCTTTTTTCCTTGGTAATGCTTTTCAGGTAGAAACGGTAGGATACCATCTATCTTTCTTGAAGACTCTTTATCAAAAGAGGATCAATGTCCTCTATCTTCAATCGAATAAGGGGTGAAGAAGGTTGCTTTGCATTGATTTGGTATAGAAATTGAGTGTTATACCCAAACGATGCAAAGCAACTTCTGCACCCTCAATTCCAGTGAAGAGAGAAATGTCATTGATACCCTTTGGATAAAGAGGCTTGATACCACTTCTACCATCTTTTAAAATACTGGTTTTAAAGTTAAACTTGAACTACGATGTCTCTGCGAGTTACATAGGCAAGGCCATCTATGATGAGCCCCCAAGACATTAGGTCTGGCCCTTATGTCTTGTACTTTTGAGTTCTTCCTTGATCTTGCCACCCCTTACCAATATTTTACATAGTTTGCATCTATTTACAAAACTAGTTTTAAATGCCTTATGAAATATAGTTGTAGGTAGTTATCTCTTCTATAAACACAACACATTCCATATGGTGTTAGAAGGCCCAGATGGGCAGAAATTCAATGGTACAATTGTGGTCTCTTTTTCCCTTGGTAATGCTTTTCAGGTAGAAACGATAGGATACCATCTATCTTTCTTGAAGACTCTTTATCAAAAGGAGATCAATGTCCTCTATCTTCAATCGAATAAGGGGTGCAAAAGCTTGCTCTGCATCGATTTGGTATAGAAATTGAGTGCTATACCCAAATGATGCAGAGCAACTTCTGCACCCTCGATTCCAGTGAAGAGAAAAATGTCATTGATACCCTTTAGATAAAGAGGCTTGATACCACTTCTACCATCCTTTAAAAGACTGGTTTTAAAGTTAAACCTGAACTATAATGTCTCTGCGAGTTACGTAAACATAGCCATCTATGATGAGCCCCCGAGACATTAGGTTTGGCCCTTAGGTCTTGTGCTTTTGAGTTCTTCCTTGATCTTGCCACCCCTTACCAATATTTTACATTGTTTGCATCTCTTTACGAAACTAGTTGTAAATACCTTATGATTGATTTAGCTAAGTTATTGATGTAGCTTATCTTACAATCTTGTATGTAATAAACTATGAATTTTATATCATGCATCTAGTTGTGTAGTTGTATATACAGGTGCAAGAAATAGAGAGGCAAAGAGAATATGATACACAAGCAAGAAAGCGAAATTCAGGTATGCAGTTGCAAGTCATGTTGGTTATTTGAACATCGTAATAAGATTTATAGTTTCATTTTCTAGATGCGTAAGTCAGAGAGGGCTTACAATAAAAAATCATGTAATGTTGTAATGTATTTGTTGTTATTGGATCAATGTATTTTGCCCACTTATTCATTATGTTGGCATACTTATTCATTATTTTCATTATTGTTACTTTGTTTTAGGTCTTCTCAATGTCAACTACTAATCATTGGTTTCTCTTTCTCCCTTGAAAATGCTTTTCAAGTAGAAACGATAGGATACCATCTATCTTTCTTGAAGACTCTTTATCAAAAGGGGATCAATGTCATTTATCTTCAATCGAATAAGGGGTGCAAAAGGTTGCTTTGCATCCATTGGGTATAGAAATTGAGTGGTATACCCAAACGATGCAAAGCATCTTCTGCACCCTCGATTTCAGTGAAGAGTGAAATGTAATTGATACCCTTTGGATAAAGAAGCTTCAGAACATAAATACGATATCCTACTATTACTACTTGATAAACATTTCCAAGGGATCATAGATGCTCTATCCTACCACAGACACGTGTGCATTCCTTATCATAGCCTTAACACAATCTCAATATCATGAAGTTGTAATGGACCCAATTGATCTAGATTGACCAATAACAACTTCCACTTTCTACATTGAAAAAGTACCATATCTCTCTCTTCAAGAGTGGGTTATTCATTACTACCATGTCATGTTGTATTTAGTTGTATGTAACTCTAATTGTTTATTGTCTACTATGCAATCTTTAGCAATGTATCATGTGACTTATGTAAATCTAATTATGATTGACCTTAATATCTTACAAGAATTGGTTCTCTGTCATAGTTACGAACCGTTGTGTAGGTAACCTTATTAGGAGGTCTACGTATAACTTATTTGTAGGTGGAATCTAATTAGGATCTCATCCTTGTTCACCTAAGTGGGTGGTAGCCGATGGAGACACTATAGGTGGACTCTACCCTAGAAAGGGGTTGTGTAACCACTTCAACCATCCTTTAAAAGACTGGTTTTAAAGTTAAACCTGAACTACGATGTCTCTGCGAGTTACGTAGGCAAGGCCATCTATGATAAGCCCCCAAGGCATTAGGTCTGGCCCTTAAGTCTTGTACTTTTGAGTTCTTCCTTGATCTTGCCACCCCTTATCAATATTTTACATATTTTGCATCTCTTTATGAAACTAGTTTTAAATACCTTATGATTGATTTAGCTAAGTTATTGATGTAGCTTATCTTACGATCTTGTATGTAATAAACTATGAATTTTATATCATGCATCTAATTAGGTAGCCGTATATACAGGTGCAGGAAATAGAGAGGCGGGGAAAATATGATACACAGGCAAGAAAGCGAAATTCAGGTATGCAGTTGCAAGTCATGTTGGTTATTTGAACATCGTAATAAGCTTTATAGTTTCATTTTCTAGATGCGTAAGTCAGAGGGGGCTTACAGTAATAAATCATGTAATAATATATATTAATGCAAAGTAACACCTGAAGATAAATATCTAGACTAATCACCGACCAGGATGTTGTTGGTGATTACTCTAGATATTTATCTTCAAGTGTTTTTTTTTAACATTCCATATTGGTCAAAATTTCAACGAACTTTGGTTGAAACCCTCACCAAGATTGGTCTACATATCGACCATTCTGTGTCAAAATTTAGCGTCGTGGGTTTGGCATCCCGGTCGGATGGGCCAAACAATTCGGCCGACATTGGTCGAACGTTCGACGAATAAACGTGCCAATTGCAAATGTCAATTTCGACCAAGATTGGCGTAGAACATTCGACCTTAACAACGATGTGTCGAAATTGCGACTAGAAAAATAGTGACGACCATTTGTGGATCATTCGACCAATCGTGGTAGAAAAATCGACCAATTTTTCAACTATGCAAATGAATACCTTTAAATTTTAAAAATAACAGATTTTCCTTATCTTTTAATTTTACATTTTTCTACTTAATGACATTAGATTTCCACAATCTATCATGCTTATGTTTTGACGTTTTTAGATTCAATTGTGTGGGAGTTTTTGCATCAACATTTCAGATCACACTCAGTGATCAATCATCAGAATGAAAGAATGCAATAAGAAGGGGAAAAAATGATTTTTTTCATTTTTAAATCCTGATTTTTTGAAAAAATCTTACTTTATTGGTATGCAATTTTTTTCCCAAAACCAACGAGTGGAAACCACCAAACTGTGGATTTAGACATTTCCAGCGGAGGAAGAAAAATATAGGTTTGTAAAATTATGTAATTAATCTAAAGATGTTTTGGCCTGAACCTATGAATTCTTGAAAGTGTATAGTGCAAAGATTTGTGACTCATATTATCCCCACGATGGTGAAACAATTCTGTGAAAACAAAGACCGATATATCACATTCTAGAATCCACCAGTTCTAAAGAAACCAAGAAATTACTCCTAAAATAATCAGATAATTCATCTGCACTGCTAATCTGGTATCCATATGGTAAATGAATGGGAACTTAGATTGTGTAGAATTAGAAATCTAAATACCTTCTGAGAAAGATGCCTACCCACTTCCCTCGATGAGGTATTCCAAATTGTTAATGGATCAGGAGTGTTCTCCTTGATGGATCCTTTGGGAATAGAAAACACAAATACATATTGTATGTGATGTGTTTGAAGAGTTGCCATAGATGTTTCAAATGTGTTAACTCCCAAGAGTTTCTTCTATTTCATTTGCATCCTACAATCAAATTTAGGGAATAATAAAATACTACAATATGGCATTTTAACTTCAAGATAAAAGATCTCCCTAGTACTTCAGATTTTACATTTGATTAGATTGATTGCATGGACATCAAAAATGTCTTTCTTATAACGTGACAGAATAAATCTCTTTCCCTGTCGAGTAAATTTGTAAGGAATTCAACAGAGAGGGCCAGGAAAAATGAAGTGTCAGATAAATATTCGAAGGATGTAAAAATGGTTTAAAGATGCAGGTGTTTCTAATATGGCAGATAATGTTAACACACAATTCCAATGCAAGCAAGTGTTTCTCGTCCTGTGAAAGGAAAATAAATGATTAAATCATATTTGTTAAGGAGTGTCATTCTTTCAAATTTGAATTGGTTGTGTCCGATTGAAAATGAAAACTCCACCACCACCAAGAGCACGGCCTAAAAGCATATCACCATCCAAATATGAAAGGTAATATAAACCACCAGGTGAAGCCCTAAAATAATCCACATTTGAATTAGTAAAACTTGACAAAAATATGGAAAAGAAATTTGTAACATAACTTCATCAGACATGGCACTGGCTTAAATCAAACAAAGGCAGATGATAGATGATCTAATCCCATCGTGATCAGACAAAAAAAACTCTCTTGAATGCCTAAATATAGCTTCAGGATACCTTCTCCCATCAGCTTGCTCTTTAGTATCACGATTAAGGGGGAATTTTGCTTCAAATCCACGTAAAAACTGTAAAATCTGCATAGCACCCGAAATTCTAATATTTTAGTAATATGATTAAGACAAAAGCCGCTTTTATAGATTGCATAAATCTCTTCAGTTATGTGCTCTTCTAGTCACTGGACTCCATTTCCAGTCTTACGGAAGATATCATGATGGGTAAGTTCATACATTATGAAAAATGTCTATGGAATACCTGTTCATATATAAAGGCAGAATACAAAATGTTCACAGAACAATTTGGGAGATAATAAAAACTAATGCATAAAATAGTAATACAGGATTGTCTCTTCATTTTCCGGTACTCCATTTCACAGATGTGGATAATTTCATAATTTGTGAGTTCATACACAATGCAAATTTCCAACGAACGCATCTTCATTAAAACAAAAGAAACAACAAATCCAAGATATATGCACAACAATCTCAGAGAATAAAATCTAAAATTATACAGGATTTTCAAAAGGTATTTTGTTCATACCTCTAGACTCAATGATGTTCGGGGTAATATTGCAGGAGCTATTAGTGTCTGCAATTGTTCACTAATCATCAAATTCCCAACTGTGACCTGGTCATTCAATTGACATTTTTGTTAGAAAGGAAAGCCAGGAAAAACAAAATCTGTGCAATCTGTAGAAATACAAAAACAATGCAAAACTCATAACAAATCATATCTTGTCTGATAATGGACTTTCAGTATAATGATATTGTTTAGGAAATCAAAACAATCAACTTTACAATGAGGAAGTTTTCTTGCATGACTATAGGTATCAGCTCAGAAGGAGAGCAAAGCTATTGCCATATATAAGGTAATAGTTCCAGTCAATTTGATTAGAATATTAATAAAGAGAACCTTGAATCAAGGAATTGTCTATCTGCTTTGCATGCTGTTTAGAATCTTTATAAATACTTTGACATCAAGCACTAACAGGTTTTACCATTCCTGTTAGGCAGGTTTCCTCCAAGGTACTGTTGTCAAATCCCAAATTAAGTTTTAACTCAATCATCATTCTCAAAAGGTCAGAAATTTTAAGGGCGCTAAAGGACAAGAAGTAAAATTAATCACAGAAATGAATCTGTTTTACATGTAATTAATGGAAGAGACATTTTCTTCTCTCAAGTGATATCTCCAAAGTGAAGACGACTCAGAAATCATTCCAAAAAGATGTCATGATAACATTCTCTGAAAATTTTCAAAAAACTCTTCAAAATGAGAACTAGACAATTACATATTCTTTATTAAATGCCATAATATATCAATTTGCACAAGATTGAGATCTTGAAATGAACTGCATCTAACAAAATTCAAATAATTTGTGAAGGCACGGGATTAATTATGGTGCACACTCCAATCTGCTAATGTTATGTAAAAGCTTCAGATGCAAACCTTGGTGATGTAACCAACGTTGAGTACTCTGTCAATATTGCTCATCAAGAAACCAGATAATCATCTAAATACTACAAAAAGAATAATTCCTAAGAAATAACAAATTAACAATTTCTGGATTTGATTGTGTTATGAATTTTTGCATCGACGTTTCGAATCACACTCCGTGATCCATCAAATTTTTGCATCAAAGTTTCGAATCACACTCCGTGATCCATCATCCTGATGATGGATCACGGAGTGTGATTTGAAACGTCGATGCAAAAATTCATAACACAATCAAATCCAGAAATTGTTAATTTGTTACTATCATGGATTGTGGAAATCTCTTCTCTTTGGTCCTAAGAAATAGTTTTGTGAAAATTTATTTCATTTTTCCCTTCACAAGGATTTTTCTTTTGAGATGACAAACGGGGCTCTGTAATGTTTTGTTTTAGCTTTATCGATAATATGGCTGTGCTAAAAACAAATAACTCCATGATGACTAATTTCATTTTTCCCTTCACAAGGATTTTTCTTTTGAGATGACAAACAGGGCTCTGTAATGTTTTGTTTTAGCTTTATCGCTAAAATGGCTGTGCTAAAAAAATAACTCCATGATGACTAACAAGGCATTTATGAAATACCTACCATTAGGTACTGATTAATTGCAATGTCAATAACATTTGTTGTTGGTGAAATGCCCATTTTCTTATTCCAATGGGGCATTTTACTTGTGGTTATCTCACCATGCTCTATGACATGACAAAAATAGTCCAATTAAGTTGGGAAAGACTAGTGGGACGGTTATAGACTATGATTGGCTTATACCCTGCTTATATGCAAGTACCCTTGATAATTATAGTTTTGACCTGTTGGTGTGTTCTTTGACCCACCATTCAGTCATGTTGACTCGTCAGCAGAACCTTTGTTGTCTATAAGCCAATTGATGACAAAATGGTGTCTTCGCCAACCTAGATGGATGAGTGATGATGACCTACCTGCTGGTGAGGAATCTATGGTATAAATTACTATTGCACCAAATTGTATAAGATAAAGGGATGTTATGATGCAAAGGCATTGTCATCTCTTGTTTGGATGAAGCAATGTTGCCTATGTTGAAGAACAAACTCTATATGAGATTTGATATGGCAGTACATCATGCCCTTGAAGACATAAATCTCCTTATGGTACCATTGAACAAAAGATTACTATTCTACTCCCAGTCCCTTAGTGAATGAGTAGCTATGCAATGCATCAATACTAAACTTGTAACCACTTATTGTATTGTAGATTAAGGAAGAACCAGCCTGTAAATACTAAAATATAATATGGTGGGCATTTTACCCTCCAAATGCATTCCTTGCACATTCGGCCATGGAACTTGTGGTGTAGGTGGATTGGCAAGGTCCAGTTTTCTCGTGTTTGGATGTGAGGTAGACACCTTCTTTGGGTGCAGGTGGATTGGCAAGTTGAAGTTTACTACTGGATTTGATTACAAGGACGAGACCCAAAAACAATGAATATGAAACTTGAACAACATAAAAGATTAGATAAATGGAAAACAATCCTCTTGTAGTATACCAAATTGATGTCTTGCTTGGTGGTGACCTAAAAAACTACCTTTACCTTTACTTGTACTTTTGTATATGGGATGAAGTAAAAAATTCCTCTGTTTCCAAAAGGAAGTCCTATATGCCCAGAAGCATGCTGGCTAGGTTGGGATCTAAATGCTACATTTTCCCTGCATGTAGAGAAAGAATGCGGCGGAAACAGATGCCTGAACTTCTCTTCAAGGTAGGTTGGAGATTGATAGTCTTTCCACCCAATGCAAATCAAGAGGCAACTCATGTAGATTGGAAGTGAATTATGATTCTATAATTTAACAGAAGTAATTTAAGGAAATATAATGGCATACTATAGAGAGAAGATTATAAAAAAAATTCATTACAAGAGCCCTAAAATAATTAAAATTTAAAAAGAATAGCATCTCCCAAAAGTAATAAAACAATATGACAAGAAAACAACATTTAGCCAGTTGCTTCAAATCATACATGTATCGTTTCAACATGAATTCAAACTTGGGAACAGAGTATGAGAAGAAAATGATAAATCTATACAACAGAGTTGCAGGGCCATTAAGGATATTTACATGAAAAGAATATATGTCGAGAGATTATAGGGGTCCTGTAATCATGACTGAAAATTTATCATATGATGCCGGAATAATAGTTAAATGGATCTACGTGAACAGGAATTTTCCACATTCCAGCCTAATTATAATTTATTACAGTTATAATATACTAACCTCTTCAAAATTCAAAAAAATGTTGCGTTGACTCAACAGTGAAAATTTTGCAGTAACTACTAGCATTGCACCTTCATTTTCCTGAAATAAGCACAAGGCTGTAAGCTATAAAAAACACAAGCATCGAATAAGAGAAATTTGCCAAAATCCAACATGGACATACACTACTTGAATTCCACTGACCAACAATCCAAAACATTTTAAGCTTTTCAAGTGAAGTAAAAAGCTATTATTTCCAACAAAAACTTGAGCTCACTAGCTTACCTGCAAAATACTTGGAATGCTCCAGCGCACAATGTTGCAAACCACACCTCTATCAGTGCTTCCTTTGCATTCAAATTTTTGATAAATTTGTCCAACCTAGTCCAATTGTGCAGCCATTTGTTGGAAAATTTCTGACCTTCAACACTGCCAATTTTTTTAAAATGATTTTTTTCAACCCCCTTACTCTGCATAACAGTCTTATTTTTATCTCTTCCCACATTCCCTAGACTATGTGAAACTTCAAACTTGGAACTTATTGATATGACACAAAGAAAACAAAATGGGCCCCAAAGAATGCATTTATTCATTATAATTCTTCTCGACTGTCTGAATTAAATAGAAATAATGACAATGAACTTAGAGAAATATTACCAAACTGTTTGATATATGTCCATCTTACACAACAAAACAACAAATTGCAGAAAGGTATACAATGGTGAGAGGAACCTAACACATACTGAATGTATATGTGTCTGAATATTTATAGATGCTGATGTTGGAAGAGCTGGTGTTTATCGTTTATCCATGCAGGAAAAGATTAAGGTGAGAAACTGAAATAACCAATCTGTAAGAATTTGCCTAAGGCAATGAATGAAAATGCCAAGATCTAGAAGCTCAATAGATAGCACAACAGAGAGAGACAAAATGACATGATCAATTGATTGACTTGAATCAATAATGATCAACAATGAAATACAATTAATCAATAATAAGTAGATGTGCCTGAATATATAGGCAATGCATGATAACTAGGAGATATGCAAGTGATAACCTATTAACCACACTAGGTGGAATCACTTGTTCATCCTTCATTGTACAATGAAGTATGTGCGAACATGTGAAACAATGAGAGGATGATAATGCGATAAGAGCACTAAAGGTGGATCTCACACATAAAGTGGAGTGAGATAACAACTATCGCCACCTAAAGTGGAATTCTCCTACACCATGTGCTAAAATAAGATGCAAATTCCTAGGTGTCTACAATGCAAATTAGTATGTAATGCATTATCCTAAGTAAGCTTAAGTAAAGTGTAATTAGGATTAATTAATTACACCGACACAATCAACTATCCAAATCAAATTTCTTCAACTTGCTTCCACAGAGATAATATAAAAAACCTATACGAAAAAATGGCTAGGATGTCCATATTTAAGATTCATACAAAGAAGAGCTCAGAAAGACAAAGTACACTGGTCTCTTGATGCAACTTGTTCTTGTCTGATGTTCACAATTCATAGTAAGTTTCTCTATATCTTGGTGAAATTTGTCAAACTGCTCAAAATTTTAAAAGCCATAAGAGAGGACCTAATGCAATTTTTTGCAATAAAAAGATCAATGGAGGAGCCAATCATTAATAAAACACCCAGCATAATTTTCGGCAAATATGTAAAAGCCTATCCATAGTGCTTTTAGACTTCTTTGTTAGTGTCATCCTGTACATTCAAAGATGAGAATTACATAAAAGTTTAAAACCTTTGAAGCATTAGAGCCATCCAAGTTTTAGACAGAAAAGAGCATTTCAGTTATAGATCTCTCAAAAACATACCAGTAACAAGTAACACTTCCTCAGACAAAACTACAAAAACAGCTTCCAATAAATGAAGGGCCTGTAATGTACCCTTCTTCTTCAGCCTCGGCGAGTGGAAAGGAGATAATTTGATTTATTAAATAAAGTTGTCTTAAATTGATATTTTTACTCAACTTGCATTAAATTAGTTATTGAGATGAATATTTTATTTAAGCGACTTTAGCTGGGGACCAAAAATAAAACAATATAAGTCAATTTTTGGAGTGTTACATCCCTTCCTTGAAGACCTTTCATATGATTGAATAATTGTTTGATGGGAAGTATGAAGTTAGTTAATTATGAGTAATTATGAGCCTATTATTAATTAATGAAGTTATTTTGTTTAATAATGAGGATTTTTGGATCAACGAAATTATTTTGCTTAACTATGAGGATTATCAATTAAATGATGTTTTTGTAGGTATTAATATTCAAGGATGAATGATGTCATACACTGATGACTTGAAGATAATATAGACCGTTTTATTAGTTTAAAAATGTTATATCAAATAAATGTGAGTATGGCTAATTCCTCCTTATGTCAACGGACGCAAGAGATCACCCTTGTGAAGGGAGGGAGAGTATAATCAGAGAGAGAAGGTACAGACGCATGTTAAGGGTCAGAATTGTCATCCGAGCAGGAACCCATAGCTAAGTATCTTGGTCATCAGGTCACCAGGTTAGGGTTGTTAGCCTTGGTCCGCTTTGGTCATGGTGGGGTCGTAGTTGTTCGTTTCCTTGACTTATTAAAGAATTAATAATTCCTTGTTAATATGAATGTGTGTGTGTATGGAATGACCATTATAATTAAAAGAAAATCGTGATTTCAATTTAATTTGTATTATTCAGCTATAGACTGAAATGTTCAAATTCGACCCAATAAGTTATTCAATCTTAACTTGTGACATCTTACTTTCAATCAATCTTATTCATTGCTAGCATTATATACATATATTTATATATAATGAAGTGTTCGAATAAATATATGTATGCATATCAATTGATAATAGATAACGTTAATTTATATATTGAGTTCTCTTGGAATCAAACAAAAATATTCAAAACTTATCATCTTTAATTCAAGAACTCCTATTTCATGGCATCCTTTCTCTCATACATGGCGTGTCTTTTGGAATTTGGAAGACTAAGTACTGGGAACGGACAAGCCTATGAAGGAACATTTTTTGGGGATTCAAAACGGACTCCTCTATGGCTTTCGATTCTTCAAGGAATTGCCATGGAGATGGGAGGAAACTACTGTTGAGTAGGAGCTTCTTTTTACTGTCGGTGTATCTTTTTGGGAGGGAAGGATTGCTTTGAAGATATTTTCAAGGGAGTAAATAGGGCAGACCTTGATCTATCCAATTCAATGGGCTTTGAGGGGGGGACCTTCCTCTTCTTCCATTACTTGCAATTCATTCCTTATAAATTAAATATCATGTCGTTTGGTAAAAAGGTGGGGAAATCATCATTGTCAAGAAAAGGACCTTCTTTCTAGTCGCTGCTTCTTGCATCTCTACGACGAAACCACGCTGCTATGTCTTCTATTTGAAGTTGTTCAATTCGGTAATTTTGAGGAATCAAACGAATAAGAAATTCTGAACAGAATCAATAAAGATTAGTGTATCGAGCTGCTGGAGTCTTGCATAATCCTTTGGACATCACCATTGTTCTAGCCTCGAAAGTTTCAGCTTGAAAATCGAGTCTTCCTCAGCTCGTTAAGAGTTCTCAACTCGTCAAGTTAATCAGGCAAGTACATCTTCATTGTAAAATTATATCCATGATGAGACATCATTATCATGCATGCTCTTGAACTTAATTTCATAGCATTTGAGTTCATTATTTCGATCATATTGACTGATCTATTCGTAGTGCATTCAAATTATCATTATCATTGATTGCAAGAAATATACTTCCCATGCATTCGAGCTCATTATTATTGTTCATATCAAACGAATTATGTTCTCATCATTAGCGATCATCATCATACAGAATGATCATAAATGCAATGCATTCAAACTGGCATTAGCATTATGTTGAAAGAATCTAATCTCAGTGCAAATGAGTTAACATTTCTGTTCATGTTTTTGTTCATATTTTCAATGCAGTTAATTTATCCATATTGATCATTTGAATGAAAACAGCTATTGTGCATTTGTACTAAAAAGAATCATAAGATTGTGTCTCAAAGAAATATCTTTGGGAGGAACCATTTACTGTTATCTTTACTATTATATACATTGAAGAATCTATGACATTGAGTATTGAATGCCGTATGGCATTGATAGCCCATTAACGCAATGCAAACTAATTTGATAAAGATTACTGATTTAATCGAGTCTTGAATGGGATATAAACCAGAGGATAAACTCATTTACTGATGTTTAATAGGGATATAACCTTACTTTGAGGAATGATTCATATGAATCTGCTGTTAGTTTAAAGAATCAAGAAATGTTCAAGAATCGGATCATCTGATTACAAGAAACCATTAGAGAAAAATTATATTTGACTGTGCAAACGAATTTTATCATTAAAACAATATTACAGTCTGAATCCTCCATGAACCTACAGTTTTGGGGAAGATCTGAATAACATTTAGGATTGAGCATATCAGCTATGAAACTGTATGGCATAACGATTAGAACCATTCTTGGAATATCTATTGGGAGTATCATCCAGTCTTTTATTGTTAGGCACCATCTATATTTGGTCAAGGAGTTGTCCATCTGAGGAGTAGCACTTAATCATTAATTAATCTACAATGATAGAGTTGACAGTTAATAACACTGTTAAGCTCATGAATGACGAATGGTCCTTTGATTGGGTAAACCCAGATCATTATATTAATATGACGGTATGTCAACAATAAAAATGTTATATCATCATTCTTAAATTACTAGATCAAACTTGAACAATTATAAAATGTAACAACGTTCGGGAATGGTTCCATTTCTTACCCTGGAAAGGAATACAGAATAAAGAAGATAAACTCAATTATACTTTGAATGAATTATAACAGCAGAGAACTGTTGGGAAGGGACTTCCCTTAGTTTGGTCATTAACCATTATGAACCAAAGATATTCTGCATATACCAGTGAGTCGCCATTCTTAAGGTCAATGGACAACTATTGCCGAGTTGGACAGTAAGTCCTGTTAAGGTCGGGAAGACCAAGTGAGTTTTAAGAGCTCATTATATGAGTAAGGTGGTGAAAGTAACAGCACAAAGTACCGTGTTTGCATTAATAAAACCTTGGCCAAGGTGGTTGTATGCAATGGTGCAGTAACCATCAGTCACTTGAACTAGTAGTGCACGTCTAGTCAAGAAGATCATTCTCGTAGGCAAGGAAGTCTATAGGGCGTGATTGGCTAAGATGGTTGTAGATTCTAAACACCGAGTCTGGGATGGCAATAAAGATTGGATCCCATTTCTACACCTCTCGTGTAGGGCCAGGCCACTTCTAGAAGGAAGTTGTGTAGGAGACCGTAAGGTCGGGACTGAAAGGTCAATGGTTGTGAGGTAAAACCTCTATGATGCTCTCTCTCCCTTGGATGAAATCAGGAGCCATTGCAGTAAGAGAAACAAGAACAGTCACTTCCAACTTATCGAGTTCTATGATTCATGCATTGTTAGTTAATTCAGTTATTGAATTCTTTCTTTCAGCTTAACAATAATTGACTTGTTAGTTTATTCATTTTCATGTGAAGGTAGTTAGATGAGTATACTGTAATATCTTTTTCTTACAGTTAATTAAACAAACTTTACAGTAATCGCGTTCATGTAAAAAGGAAAGTAGTTTCTCTCTTTTAACATGGGATTAAAAGAAAAAAATTATTTCCTATGGATTGTTCATTATTTGTTATTATTTTCTGGCAGTTAGTTTTAGCTATGGAGGCAAAATAATTATGAATTACTTTTTAAAAGTAACTTTTAAATATATTTTTCTAGATGACTTTATTTTAATTAATTTGAAAGAGTGACTTCCATGATTTAATTTTCTGAATTTGGAAGCATAAATATTATAAAGTCCCTTTATAAGAGTGTTTTATGTGCTTTATTGATTTATTTAAGTTGGGAATTAAAAAATGCCTTCCGAAAGGTTTTACAAGAAAATATAAAAGGTGATTTGGAAGCTCATTTGCATATGCTTGATTCTATTTTCTTTGTGGAGACTTGAAGCTTTAAATGAGAGAAAACTCTAGGACAAAACCCCTGAGGGAATTGGTTTCGGAGGTGAGCCACCTTCCCTAGCTGATTTGTCATTGGAAACACACAGGTTTCATGTAGATGCTGAAAGATTGAAGATTGAACAAATTATTGGAGGTTTGCAGGCAAACAATAAATTATTAATTCTATCCGAATTTACATATGAAAGACATATTCAAAGGGCTTCCATTCTCAATGCTATACATTTGGAAATCTCAAGTAATTCAGTCTAGAAGCCACACTTAAAAGGAGGTTGCTGATTGTATATTGTTGGGCATTTGAATGAAATCTCGGGAAAGTCATGGGAATGAATGCTTCATTGTTGCGGCCCTTGAAGACAGACAACAATAACAATTTGAAGAACAGAGAGTTGTGTGTGGATTTTTATGCAGACCCCACCATTCCTTGGGGACGGCGTGGGTCTATTTGGGAGATTGGTGACTATTTTGGAGGGAACATGTGACTGTCATAAGGCAGCAATCCATATTTAGAATATACTAGTTGGAATTTGATGAATAGTGCTGTTCTTTCATTCACAAAAATTACATTATATCAGTCCAGGTTTCAACATGGGTTTGTAAGGATATTTATTTTGGAGATTCATGGTATTTGGTGTCCCTGAGTACTAACAGCAGATCTGCTTTATTAACAGCAGCGGTATTATGACGTAATATCTGAAACTTTTTGTGTTGAACAAATTATATGAGAAGAGTCCAAGGAATGTTATTCAACAACCAGCTAGTATTTGAGGTTAGCAAATTATTCTTCTTGTTGTGTGTATGCATAATAATTTTTTATCAGCCATTGAAAGTGTGAATGCAAAGTGTTTTTCAAAATGTCAATGACTATCTACAAGTATGGCAACTGTTTGTTTAAATTGAAAATTCCAATGATCAAAAATGATTGTGGCAGCTGTTTTAAATTCCTGAAATCAGATGTATTTACTGAATGATTTCCAAACTGTTTGAGAAAATGTCCTTGTGAAATCAAAAAACAATGCCATGATTTTATGAAGAAATTCTGATTTTGAACCCTACTAGCAGCAGCTCTCAGTATTTGCACTAAAAAATACTTCAAATCTGATTATATGAAGTGCTTGATGAAATTTCAGTAAGTTAAAAATCAGAAATATTACAAGTATGAACAAAAATTCTTGGTAGGGTTACTACAGGGACGCACTCACATATTTACACTCGACATGCCATGTCTGAAGATACAAAGCTGATAAAAAATTAATTTCAATTGTCGAAAAGCTGACCTACGAAATTTGGACCAAGGATAGACCCTGTCGAAACGAAAGATTTCTTACAAGACAGTCTTGTGGAACTTGGATAGGATAACCCAAGAAATAGTCAGTAGCCTAATCATCTTACATTGATGTGAATGCTTTTGCTTGTGATGTTTTGGTAAATAACTATGGTGTTTTGCACTACTAAACTCAAAAATACTTATCTAAGAATGACTCTGTTATTCTGTTCACAGATAGATTATAAAAGTTTATACAAAATGATTTGTGATGACTTTTTGTATTTAATTAGACAAATAAAATGATTCCATATTCCCTTGCAAGTAGACTAACCCTGGTTAAGAGAAACAGTCTGTATAAGTCAGATTTGAGTGAAAGCTATGTATGGTTCTTGTTGATGATAAGAGTTATAACTCTCAAATCCCTAAGATTGGATAATCTCTCAGGTGCCATGGGTGTTAAACCAAGGAAGAAAACAACAAAACCTACATTCAAGTTGGTCAACTAAGGATCAATTACTGAGGTGGGTTGGACTTTCTTCACGTCAGGCTTTGCTGAGCCAGGGGAGGTTCCCTAAGGTGCTGCAACAAATAACACCACAAAAACATAACATTAACCCTGATACAAACCATACCACCCCTATTTCGGTTGTCACTTCATGCCTATATGCTAGTTTGCAATACTCAAGGTCAAACATCTTATTAGAGCAGATAACCTACCACATAAACATCAATGAATTGTTTTATAATATCCCCTTATGATGTTACATTTTTTCAGGCATAGCAATGAGAATACACTTGATTAAAGAAAACTAAAAAAAGTGTTTATATTGATTTGTTTTGAGCATGTTGGGATGATGGGGAAATGGGGCCAATAGCAGACAAGTGCCTTTATCCAGTTGGGCAATAGAGTCTCTAAGTTCATACAAAAAGATGCAATAACCGAAACCAAGGTGATACCTTAATCAAGATACCACAAAAGACTACGACTTTCAAAATGCACACATAAGTTAGGCTCTACAAATACATTTAGAAAGACAATAGATGATTGCAAAATATTAAATGAGTATACTTTGTAATCCATGAGCATACTTATACATTTCCTTTATTGTTCTAAGAAGATACATTGCGAAAGTTTTGCAAGGATTTTACAATTGTCTGGCTGACCAACTAAACAACACATCTAGAAATGCATACAAAACACATGGAAGCACTCGACTAATGTCAATTCCACCAATAATAATTCACTTTACACAGATTACAAATGCTTAATAAGTTAATACAAACTTGGGATGAACTCAATCATGCTAATAATAATCTCTGTGCTATGCTCCTCTCCAACACAATGTCATCCAGCGCCCAAAATGAAACCCAAAAACAACTTTCAACCCGGTTGAGCGCATGCCCTAGAAAGCAACATGGTAGCTCCAAGAAAATCAATGGTTTGCAACTTTGTATGCACTCCCACCCAAGATGGAAATCTCAGATTGAAAAGCAACTACTGGAGGTAAAGAAGTAGCCGGGAGGAGTAATGAAGAGTAGATGGAGTCAATGCCAATAGTTGGGAGAGCTCCCTTACATTAATGGTAAGTAGATGGGTGAGAAAAGACAACTCTGCTCCATTTGACACTCAATGCTTTTGAAAAGCTTTTAACAACTAAAACAAGCCCCCTTATCGAAAATCTTCGAAGGTTAGAAACCAAGCAAAATCTTCAGTGCTCTCTCATTGAGTCTTCATATGCGGACACTTGGACACCCATTAAGAATTCTTGGCACTTTGCAAACCATGGAAATCTTTGACAAACACTAGGCTTAGTGTTTGTCAGCACTTTGGTGAGGTTAGATGTGATGTCCCCTCCTCGAAATAGGAATTAATAATAAATAATAATAAAATTAAATATAAAAATAAATAAATAACATAATAACAAGTTAATTAAGTAACAAATATGGAATTGTGAGGATTGTGATGATCAGTAACTATACCAAATTACCAGTGCATGAATTATGCAAGGGAACCCTGCCATGAACGATTTTTAATATCAATGCCAGTTGATGTGGAGATATTTTAAGGACAGAGCAATTAACGTCTAGAGACAAGTGGACATTAAAAGAAAGAGGATAATACAATGATCAATATATAAATCGGCAATCTAAAGCAGTAATGGGATGATTTGTTTTAAGGAAAACAAGGAGAAATAGAGTGTGGTCTTTTTACTAGTTGTCTAATCAATCAAAAGGAACAATTAATGAGGAGCCATCAATAAGGCTCATACAACGATGCTGATTATCATTTCCTATCGTGGTGACTAAGCTTCAGAGGATTATCGTCAATGGAAATAAGAACATCTACCTCAAAGGGATGAGAAGCACATATTGATGGCTTCACAAAATACACAATCTCCATGAACAAAAACGGCGGTGATTAAACTCATCCAATTGATAAAGCAAAATATTAGTATATTACAGGTCACAATTTCATTTATCAGAAGACACAATGCCAATTAACGTCAATGAGAATTATCAAAGTGGATATATACTAATTACCATGTGATAATGCGATTAATGAAGGGGAACGAGGGTAAGCGACATAATACATGTCTTTTGAATATATTATAAGAAGACGTTCACTGCAATCATTCAAGGGGGGGAAATAAGGAATATGAGATTATAATGTATATCTGAATTGATCATATCGAACAAGGGAATGATAGTAATTGACGGCGGGCTAAAGGTAATGATTGGCAGCGATAAAAGGATGAAATATTATTGACTAAGGTTCGTATATTTGACCCAGTCTTACATATGAAATGGTAAACAGACTACACATCAGCAAGTATGTTGATGACTTAGCAAGGGTACTAAGCATCAATTATTAGTACGGGCTAATCGATCCTTTTGGGAAGCATGGTCTAGTTTATTGTTGAACATCGCTGATGATAGCAACTAGCCTTAAAGACATTGATTATGCTCATAAACTATTTGGTATCTGTTAACAAAGGAATGATTGCCATGAGGTATGATGATATGGTTAAGACAGCAATCACTAAGAATAGTCATGACTCTTCACTAAGGGCCCGTTTGGTTGGGGAATTGAAAAATAATGCAAATCGTGGTTATCTATACCCTGGTTATGCAAACCCTGGTTATGCTTTTTTGGGACTGTTTGGTTGCCCTGGAAGATGGATTTGTAAATCCACATTCCAACAGTTAAATCGACGCAGTGCTCCGGACCCGACAAGATATATAAAAAAAATTAATCATGCAAACCTTGGAGTGAATTGGACCCGACGGCAAAGTTAAAATGGCTTTAATCTCTATGAAAACCATGGAGATGAAAGTCATTCCACCTCTTTAGCAAGAATTTGGACATCCACATTTTTGCACAAATGGGGATTTGCAAATCC
>MU228410.1:978075-1037144 GCA_018584345.1 Thuja plicata | reverse complement strand
GAATTGCACCCCATAACCGGGTTATGGGCTGCATAACCCGGTTATGGGGTGCAACCAAACGGGCCCTAAAAGATATTCCAAGAGTTGTGATCCATCATATATGGAAGGTATAAGAGGGAGAATCAGAGTTTATAAAAGATGCGGGGTATATGGACAAATCAACAAAGTCTGAATTCATTGGCTGGCAATAAGTGGACAGCAAGAACACATTGGATACTACTCTACAAAATATATATATAAGGGATAAAGAACCTTTATATAGTCTATTATATATATTATATGTTAATAAGGATGAAATCAGAATCATCTATATATAATGTATATATCTAATCTAAATGTTCTATAACATATCTCTCAATGATCTAATATTTACATCTGTAATATATATACTCATTAGTGATAATGGAATCATAATCATAATCATATATATATGTACATGTTCAGAACCGTTACTACTTAGTACCTGAAGAGGAAGGGACTGAAGTGTTTCCAAAGAGGAGCATTCTAAATCCAGCCAATAGGATGATTTCCAAGATAGGGTAGGGATCAGCATCGCTTAAACCTTGAGAGTATGGTTCCAAGATAGGATAAGGGCTTGTATCTGTAAACTTTGAGGGAGCCTATTGTGTTTGGTCTCTAAGTGCTTTGGTTACATTCATATCTTCTCCCTTCTCAAACTGAAGTAGTAATAAGATGAGCATTGACATTAAGAATTATCAATAGTAAAACAACCATTACCTAATATGTTTTAGCATGATAAATGGACCATTTTTCTTACTTTGAACTATGGAATAAAATAGATTTGATTCAATACAACTTAGTCCATTCAGTTTAGGCCATAAGAATATTAAAATCAGTTAATTCTGGTTATAACAGGCCTAAACCTAGTAGGGGATATTACAAATGGTATCAGAGCATGATCCTGCCATCCTGCAAGGTAAAAAGGATAAAACAAGGAATCATCCTCGTCAACAAAAAGGAATCTAAACATACATAAACATAAACTTGAGATAATATCGATAAGATTGTGTATATACATACATAAAGAACAAAATTATAAATATTATGAATGGATTAGAAATAAATTACCTTGATTATGTTTGTGTGTCTTATTTCATAATCAATCAGAATGAATTAAGTAAGTTGGGGAATTGTAGTTTACTGGTTCTCCCAAGCTAAGTAGGACACCCCAAGGGATGGAATTGTCATAGTGGGACGTTGTAATGTCCCCTTTTTTTTGCCAATGTCAGTTGTTGATGTTGTTAGCCCATCATTGCGACCCTCGTGGGCTAATGTTGTGGTTAGAGGGTTTCTTTAGTGTTGTTGAATCAAGATCCTGCCTCTACATCTTTCCATTGGCTCAATTTGAGGGACTTACTATTTATAGTAAGTCATTTTAGTCAGTTGCTATTTTTGGCAGAGCACTTAGGCGTCTGGCTCAGGCAGTGAGTATCTGGATTTTTGAGTTGTTCATCCGGAGGAATTAATAAGCTATTTATTTGATCAATGATTATTAATTGAATTATACTTAATTAATAATTAAGTTGAGCTTATTATAAAGTGGTCAAGTTCATTAAATGATTATTTAATATAGTGTTATTTTGGCGCCTAAGTCTAGGAGGGAAATATAATTAAATATTATATTTCAAAACATCAAAAGCAAATGAAAACAAAAGCTAAGTAAGATTTAAGTCATGAGAAGTGTAATAATGAAGCTTCTTGATCGATTTCTTCATGGAAGTTATAAAAGCCATTATGTGAGAAATCGAACCATCCTATTTTGACATTTTCTTTTGATGAATTTGGTGAAGGGAATTGTGACAAGGGTTTGGAGTTTCAGACATGAAGAATTGGTAATTCTTCTGAGTTTTTCAGCACCTTGAGGTGGTTGAATGTCCATTGAATTGTGCCAGGCGTTGGTCTTATCCAGAGGCAAAGAATGAATTAATTGTTTGCAGAGATTGGGGTTTGAATGCTTTATACTTTCACAGAACAGATTGCAAAAAGGAAGATTTTATTTAATGCAGATCGCAGCCCTCATAAAAGCCAGCGATTGAAATAATAGGGAGGACGCAGGTCATTTAGAGGGCATGTGAGTGCAGAAAGGGTGACATCAAGGCTCAAGAAGGCACATTTTGGACAGTTTGTGCCTTTCCTCCCCAAAATTCCAGCTTGGCGTCAAAGAATTAATCATTCCTGATTAGCTACAATTCCATTTTGAAGTTCATAATTACTAGCGAACAGATTTCAGGTTCCAGCGTTTGCATTTGTTAATTCTAGATGAATGAAAAATTCATTGTAAATACTTTTATTTGAACGATTAATAGATTTAAGGTTGTTTGGTGCTCAGTTAGCATTAGTTATTTTGAATTTCACGCATTGCTATTTCAATATAGTCAAAAAATCCAAAAAAAGCATAAACTCTGGAAAAAACACAAAAAAACTATAAAGAAGGATCCAAAATCATATTTTTGGGACCTTGCTCAGCTTAGATAGGTGGGCAGTTTGGATTCTTTCATTGATGAGTTTTTGAGACTCTTTGTGATGGTTCCTGATGTGACGGAGAAAGGTTTGGTCATGTTATTCATTGAGGGACTTCAGGAGCCACTAAGGGGTTGGCGTAAGGCATTTGATCCGCCTTTTCTGCATGGGGCCATTACAAAGGCCAGGAGCATGGAGCTTGCAGCTCCTAAGAAGCAAATTCAGCCGAAACCCATCACCTTACCTTCGAATGAGGTTCACCCACCAGTTGCTGATGAAAAGAAGAAATCAGTGGTGAGACATGATGAGGCAACTCGTAAGGATTTAAGAAAAAGACAACAATGCTATTGGTGGAAAGAGCCTTATGATCGTGATCACACTTGCCCATTAAGGCCTAAGGGCAAGGCTACACGTTCTATGTGGGTATAGTGTGATGATGATGAGGCTAAAAATTCATGTCAAGCAGCTGATTCAGAAGTTTAAGAGGCTCAGAAAGTCTCTTTGGAGTTTAGTTGTGATGCCAAACTATCATCAATAGCATTATCCGCCACAGTACCACTTCCATCATGGACAACAATGCATTGCCATGCTTGACACTGGGGCTACACATAATTTCATTCATGAGGGATTTGTCAACAGGTGTGGTCTTCAGGTAAAGGAATTCATTGGTTTCTGTGTCAAGGTGGTAGATGTTAATGTTTTCAGATTATAGCAAGGAATAATCAACCTATAGAGATCTTTCAATTAACTAAGCAGAGGAAATAACATGAATGAAAAGACAACGGAAATAGTACCCGGAATTGAAGAAGAAAAAGTTCAGATCAGTAAATCTGAATGTTGGCGCCAAAGATGAATTTCAAACTTTCACAAGGTAGATCGCCCTCCAGATTTGCTGTAAAACCAAGGATCTAGAGCAGAGTAATATCGCTCCACATGTACTTTTAATCAGCCCCAAAATGTCACTAAAATGGTTCGCTATGGACTGTAACAAGATCGTCTGAAACAGGCTCTAAAAGTCGCCCAACAGCAGACACAAAATGTCGCCTATAGCAGTCGCTTATTAGCAGATTCAAATCGCTGGTTAATGCTATCGTCAAGTATGATCAATGCAAGAATTCGCTCTTGAAGATCTCCTAATCACTGCACCGATAATCTCTTTCTTATGACTGATTGAAAACACTAAAACAAAATCGCAAATATCCCTTTGAAAATCGCTGAGTGGATGTATCGATTCAAGGTGGGAAAGATATGTTACGTTTTTGATATATTCCTTCCTTGAATCGATTTCATCATATATGCTATGATTTGAAAAATAACCAAGCAACATGAGGGTGCCGACTTGGGCCCATTAGTTACTTAATTTTATTTATTTAATTTCCCTTAGGAAATCGCCAACAATAAATAATAAATATAAGCAATATATTTATTATTATTATTTGAATCGCTCAATATATATCTCATATATAATTGATATTTATTTTCAAATCATTGCATTTATTATTTGCCATGTTGATCTAATGTCGTAAAGGCCATAAATTCAACAGTAGATGGATATACCCTTGCCTGTACCAGACGCATACGCCATCTCTCTCTTTCTTTTGATGACTATGAGTTACAGGCTGATTTCTATGTAGTCAACTTGGGTGAAATGGATATTGTGCTGGGTACGCAGTGGCTACAGCACATTGGGGAGTTTACCTTCAGCCTGCGTTCGATGGAGATGAGGTTCGAGTACTAGGGCAGGGGGTATGTATTGAGGGGAATCACAAAGGGGAGTTTGCGCACTATTTCTCTCTTTAGAGAGGAGAGTATGATGATACAAGAGCATGATATGATACAGGAGGAGCATGTCACGCGTCATGCTTCCAACAGTTCAGGGATACACCATTCTGATCAGCATATAGGTGCGGTTTACTTTGTGGACAATCCCTTATTTGATATGGATATGGCATTGTCTTATGACAATCCGCTTTTCGAGGTTGATGTTGATCCCCCTCTTGCGATGAGTGATGACAATGTTTGGGATCCCATCAGTGCATCAAGGTTCCAGACAGGCCTTGCAGAGGAATTTTCAGAGGTATACATGGTGAGGAGTGCGTACAGCTTTACATTTTATCCACATGTATAGGATATCTTCTGGATGCACAGTTTGATAGCGCATGAGCTGGATGATTAGTATGATAGTTTACCTTGCGAAGAGAAAGGGGGCAAATCTTGCCTACCTGAAGAGATGCTCCCATGTGTTGTTCCTGCGACATCAGATGTTGTGATGGGGTCAGTTTGGTAGACTCTGTTAATTGTTTGGATGGTGATGTCGTTACTGGAGTTGGTTGATGATGACAAGGACATTACACAGTCTATTCCATGGGATTCTGGTGGAGTGCAGTGAGCTGTCAGGTGTGCGATTGCTTGAGGACAAGCCATCTTGGAGAGGGCAGACTGTAATGACCCCTTTTTTTTGCCAATGTCAGTTGTTGATGTTGTTAGCCCATCATTATGACCCTCATGGGCTAATGTTGTGGTTTGAGGGTTTCTTCAGTGTTGTTGGATCAGGATCCTGTCTCTACATCTTTTCGTTGGCTCAATTTGAGGGACTTACTATTTATAGTAAATCATTTTAGCCAATTGCTATTTTTGGCTGGGCACTTAGGCGTCTGGCTCAAGCAGTGAGTATCTAGATTTTTGAGTTGTTCATCCGGAGGAATTAATAAGCTATTTATTTGATCAATGATTATTAATTGAATTATACTTAATTAATAATTAAGTTGAGCTTATTATAAAGTGGTCAAGTTCATTAAATCATTATTTAATAAAGTGTTACTTTGGCGCCTAAGTCTAGGAGGGAAATATAATTAAATATTATATTTCAAAACATCAAAAGCAAATGAAAACAAAAGCTAAGTAAGATTTAAGTCATGAGAAGTGTAAGAAGCTTCTTGGCCGATTTCTTCATGGAAGTTATAAAAGCCATTATGTGAGAAATCGAACCATCCTATTTTGACATTTGCTTTTGATGAATTTGGTGAAGGGAATTATGACAAGGGTATTCTTCTGAGTTTTTCAGCACTTTGATGTGGTTAAATGTCCATTGAATTGTGTCAAGCATTGGTCTTATCCAGAGGCCAAGAATGAATTAATTGTTTGCAGAAACTGGGGTTTGAATGCTTTATACTTTTACAGAACAGATTGCAGAGGTTAAAGATTTTATTTAATGCAGATTGCAGCCCTCATAAAAGCCAGCGATTGAAATAATTGGGAGGTCACGGATCATTTAGAGGCCACATGAGTGTAGAAAGGGTGACGTCAAGGCTCAAGAAGGCATGTTTGGATTGTTTATGCCTTTCCTCCCCAAAATTTCAGCTTGGCATCAAAGAATTAATCATTCCTAATTAGCTGCAATTCCATTTTGAAGTTCATATTTACCAGCAAACAGATTTCAGGTTCCAGCGTTTGCATTTGTTAATTCTAGATGCATCTTAGTGTGTTAGTTAAGTGGTGGTGGCGTTGTTGTCCCCACCTAGGTTCAAATCTCAGCTTTGTAATAAGGGGAAGAGGTCCCCCATTTGTGGCCTCACTGGTTCATAGCTCCAGGTCAAAAGCGTTTCAAGTGGAGCTGGAGGGCGTGTCATGCCAGCATCGTCGGTCACATTAAAAAGTTTACGAGGTACTTTAAAAAAAAAAACATTCCTGATTAGCTGTGATTCCATTTTGAAGTTCATAATTACCAGCGAACTGATTTCAGGTTCCAACATTTGCATTTGTTAATTCTAGATGCATGAAGATTTCATTGTAAATACTTTCATTTGGATGATTAATAGATTAAGGTTGTTTGGTGCTCAATTAGCATTAGTTATTTTGAATTTCAAGAATTCTTATTTCAATCTTGTCAAAAAATAGCATAAACTCTGGAAAAAACACAAAAAAACTATAAAATTGCAAAAATAAAATCCTTCAGAGACAATTGGAACAGTGGTAGAAAGAACAGGGTTCTTACAGACGTTCCTGACTCTTGTGTGCCAAGAGGTGAGTTGCCATAGTGGGACGTTGCGCGCTCTTGGGCTTAGTGGGGTTGCGCAGTTTACAGGCGTCCTCTCGAGGCTTTCATACCTAACTAAACTATGATTGGTTATTGGTAGAAAGACACATTTATCGTTCCTTGTAATATATTATGATGGACTATTTCTAGTCAGTAAGAGGAAATCTAACAGTGTATGGATTATGTCTATACTCTGTGAATTCATGCATTAATGTGTGTACTCCGTGTATGCTTTGTGTCTTCATGCATTAATGTGTATGCTTCATATTTTCACATGTATGATCCATGTGTGGTTTTATTTGATTGATCGAGAACGATAAGAATAACTAGAGTGAATTCAATGATATGAATTTACTGATTAATATCAGAGCTGCGCAGCAAAAATTACTCATTGTAAAGGATTTGTATAAAATGAATATTGCTTGAGGACACACAAATTTGGAGAGGGAAGGACTGTGATGTCCCCTCCTCGAAATAGGATTTAATAATAAATAATAATAAAATTAAATATAAAATAATAAAAATAAATAAATAACATAATTACAAGTTAATTAAGTAACAAATATTGAATTATGAGGATTATGACAATCAGTAACTATACCAAATTCCAGCGCATGAAGTATGCAAGGGAACCCTGCCATGAACGATATTTAATATATGTGGAGATATATTTTAAGGAAACAGCAATAAACATCCAGAGACAAGTCGACATTAAAAGAAAGAGTATAATGAACAATGATCAAAATATAAATCGGCGATCTAAAGCAGTAATGCGATGATTTGTTTTAAGGAAAACAAAGAGAATTGTCATTTCCTATCGTGGTAACTAAGCTTCAGAGGATTGTCATCAATGGAAATAAGAACATCTACCTCAAAGAGATGAGAAGCACGTATTGATGGCTTTGAAAAATACACAATCTCCATGAACGAAAACGACAATGATTAAACTCATCCAATTGATAAAGCAAAATATTAGTATATTACGGGTCACGATTTCATTTATCAGAAGACACGATGCCAATTACCGTCAATGAGATTTATCAAAGTGGATATATACTAATTACCATGTAATAATGTGATTAATGAATGGGAACGAGGGTAAAGAGACATAATACATGTCTTTTGAATATATTATAAGAAGACATCCACTACGATCATTCAAGGGGGGAAAATAGGGAATATGAGATTATAATGTATATCTGGAAATTGATCATATCGAACAAGGGAATGATAGTAATTGACGGCAGGCTAAAGGTAATGATTGGCAGCGATAAAAGGATGAAATATGATTGACTAAGGTTCATATATTTGACCCAGTCTTACATACGAAATGGTAAACAGACTACACATTAGCAAGATTGTTGATGACTTAGCAAGGGTACTAAGCATCAATTATTAGTAAGGGCTAATCGATCCTTTTGGGAAGCATGGTCTAGTTTATTGTTGAACATCGCTGATGATAGCAACTAGGCTTAAAGACATTGATTACGCTCATAAACTATTTGGTATCACATAACAAAGGAACGATTGCCATGAGGTACGATGATATGGTTAAGACAGCAATCACTAAGAATAGCCATGACTCTTCACTAAAAGATATTCCAAGAGTTGTGAGTCTGTGACCCATCGTATATGGAAGGTATAAGAGGGAAAATCAGAGTTTATTAAAGATGCGGGGTATATGGACAAATCAACGAAGTCTGAGTTCATTGGCTGGCAATAAGTGGACAGCAAGAACACAGTGGATACTACTCTACAAAATATATATATAAGGGATAAAGAACCTTTATTTAGTCTATTATATATTATATGTTAATAAGGATGAAATCGGAATCATCTATATATAATGTATATATCTAAATGTTCTATAACATATCTCTGAATGATCTAATATTTACATTAGTAATTTATGTACTCATTAGCGATAATGGAATCATAATCATATATATATATGTGTGTGTGTGTGTGTCCATGTTCAGATCCGTTACTACTTAGTACCTGAAGAGAAAGGGACTGAAGTGTTTCCAAAGAGGGGCAGTCTATATCCAGCCAATAGGATGATTTCCAAGATAGGGTAGGGATCAATGTCCCTTAAACCTTGAGGGTATGGTCCCAAGATAGGATAAGGGCTTGGATATGTAAACTTTGAGGGAGCCTATTGTGTTTGGTCTCTAAGCGCTTTGGTTACATTCATATCTTCTCCCTTCTCAAACTGAAGTAGTAATAAGATCAGCATTGACATTAAGAATTATAAATAGTAAAACAACCAGATTACCTAATATGTTTTAGCATGGTAAATGAACCATTTTTCTTACTTTGAACTATGGAATAACATAGATTTGATTCAATGCAACTTAGTCCATTCAGTTTAGGCCATAAGAATATTAAAATGGGTTAATTCTCATAATAACAGGCCTAAACCTAGCAGGGGACATTACATTAGAAAACCTCAGAGTTTCATCGAACAATAGAGCCTCTCACTTTATCCACAGGTGAGCTCCAAATACAATTAAGCATCTTATTTGTTGACATTTCAAGAAGTTACAAAACCATGTTGGGCACCAAGGGTGGTTATAAAACCACCCAAAACTCCAACAAACACTAACAAATGCCTCCTCATTCACCTAGTTCGTCAGCACTTGGAGGAAATTCACAACCAATCAATGTTTGGAGAAGTTACAAAACCACATCGAGCTCCATCAGGGTTATGAAAACCTTGTCGAAAACTGACACAAGTTTCAGATTCCATGCAAATTGCCAACACAACACATGCCTTCCCTTTAAATGTCATGCACCATCAAAATACTTTACTCTTTACCACATCCCAGCACTCTTATGGCTATCAACACTTTGGGGCCCATCAAGAACTCAAGGGAGTTTCAAACCATCACCAACCACCAACAAGACCTTCCC
Source organism: Thuja plicata (assembly GCA_018584345.1). NCBI lineage: Eukaryota > Viridiplantae > Streptophyta > Pinopsida > Cupressales > Cupressaceae > Thuja > Thuja plicata. The sequence goes on along the minus strand of MU228410.1, from coordinate 1,027,714 downwards.
TTTGTTTCATCATCTATCACTCGCACTCTTATCACATGTTAGAGGTTTGTCCAAAACTTGGAGGCTAAAGAGAGATTTTGGGTATTGGGTTCCTTGTAATACTCAGATATACCTTTCTTCCTTATGTTTTTCCCATGTTAGAGGTTCATTGCCCACTAGGAACTTCTTGAAAAGCTTCATATACATTTATTTCGGCACTTAAAACCTCATTGAGAACTTTTTCAAGAGCATTAGCATCGCAAGAACCATGTTGAGATTTAGAAGCTTGTCGGGAACTTTGGACAAGTCGAGAACTCAAGGGAGTTCCAAAACCACATCAAAGTTCCAAGGAAACAACACTCTCCCCTTTTCCATACTTTATGTTTAGGCTTTAACTTCTTCCACATATTGATGTTGGTGTGGGTTTCAGTTTCCAGGAAAGAAATGGAACACGGTGATTAAGACTAGTGGGGATCATAAGCAGAGAGGGAAAAGGAACTTGGAACGTAAAGTTCCAAGTCCAACTTGGAGTCTGAAATCCGTGAAGTACTTCAAATATTGAGGGTGGAGTCGAGACTCAAGATCCAAAGGGGTACTGAACAAAATTTGAAAAAGGGAATAAAGGGTATGAGAGGAAACATGGACCTAGAACCTAAGGTTCCAAGTCCTACTCAGGTCCAAAGCCCGTGAAGAAACTAAAGGCAAGCCCATATAGAGATTAGGAACAAAAGGGAAATAAGAACCTAAGCTTAGGTCCAAAGCTCCCAACAAGACTTGAGGTCTGAAAGGGAAGTGGGGAGAACTTCGCAGGGCCAGAAGAGAGATTGGAAAAGGAAACCTAGAGGAACTAGGGACTTAGAGATAAGCCCATAAACACACATGGAAGGACCAAAACACTGGGCAACGACCACAAAAAGTCCCATTAAGATATTTTACTAAGGGATTTGATGAACTCAAATGAAGACCTTTAGACAATTACTCAACATAGAGGACTCAACTGGAGATTTTTCAGATTGGTTGTGGGTGGTGGGGTGAGATAGAGTCAAAAACACCACATAGAGGCAAAACAAAGCAAGATGAGACACAACAAATTGGGGTGCCAACAGTTGTAATCATAACTGACACCTATCCAACAGCTGGACCGCCACTACAATGTGATGGTAACCATTGCTTGGAACCACTTTCACAATGAAAAGCGAGAAACAGAGTAAAACAAAACCAAACCAAGATAAAAGTATTGTGAGACTTAACTAGGCATTCTCAGGAGCAAACCTGAAGAAAAGGAGACTTGGCAGCTTCAAATAGAACAAGGACATCCGATGCCGATGTATACTGCAGAAGCCATGTTCCATCTAATTGGTCCAGATTGATTGCTGTACCAGCATCATATTGCTCCACACTAACCTGCAAAATTTCCTCATATTCTATCTCATTATTTCAAAACACTCCCTGACAGACAGTTTTCATGTCCAAAATGTATCGTCAAAAAGAAAAAAAAAATTGCAATGCAATACACCATCCAGCATACCCATCTCTTGAAATACCCTAAGACGATTGGATTGGATTATAAAATCTTATGTTCGAATAAAATTAACATGTGCAGGAAGGCATATAAAAGAACTGTTCTGAGAAGTTGGATAGTCTTTACCATCATGCTTCAAAACTTTGACCCTGCAGAAACTTCATATGCACATTGCAAATCAAATGTATCGAAAAGAAAGGGCAATTTTTTTTTTAAATGGTATCTTTTAATACAAATCCTCGGCTTCGGCCCCTTAGCCAAAAAAACAAAAAAAAATTTAAAAATGGTCATTTTCAGATTAAATTTCACTTCACTAAATGAATAGGTTAATAAACAACAGAAAACAACCATACAAAGTATGTGCGTGGGCATACCATTGCTTCTTCAATGGAGGCGCGTTGATCATCAGAAGCCTGCAACCCACGCTGGGTATTCTGGGCGGCTCTTAGCAGGTCTAACTTTACTTTCCGCAATGCCCTCTCCTGCAAGTTTATAACCATATGTATTTCATAACACGACATAACATAGCAAAAAGAAAATGGTATATCGTGGTTTTTATCCTACTGAATAGAAACCTGTGATTCAGAATTGGCATATGCCCGGTATATAAATCTCGTTGCCCTCCTCTTCCTGGATATGCCAAACAACATAGATGATGATTGTGAAATAAACGGTTCCGTTTTGAATTTGCTATTTTCAGGCCTCTTCAAATTCAGAGTTGAAATGGGTATTTTTCTTTGACAGTGGAATGGAGGTGAAAAAGCGCCACGTATGAGCGTATTCAGTTCCATGAGAGTAGCTGCGAATGCCGCACATATCACAGCTCCCTCGTCTTATCGAGGCTAAAATGCATTAAATTCTCTCAGAATTGGAAGGACCAGATATGATCAATAATCCTTGGTTCGATCAATCATCGTATGGTTCGATAAAATAAAATTCCAACTATGAAACGTTGTTAAAATATTGGTGAAACTTTTTCTAATTTTTTTTTTTTTAAATTATTACTATTATATTTAATAAAACTTTTTAAAAGTAAAAATGTTTTGGGATTTTTTTTTCTTGGGAAAAAATGGAGATATAAATCAACAAGTTAATTTGATTGGTTAGGGGAAGTGTACTTATAGTTGTTATAGCTAACTTCGGTAGACCCTAAACTATATGTCAAATTTCAATGATTTCTTTTTATTCTCTTTGTATGCGAGTTGGCAACTTAAAAATATTTTTTGGTTTTTGGGTATTAATTGAGCTCCTTGTAGAGATCGTTAAGCGTCAAAGGGTCAAAAATTAGACATTTCAAAGTGTCGCTTGAAACATGACCCCTTTTGCGTCATTAACCATTCATCAAATAACCAAAAGAAAAATCATAAGTCCCCAATTACCAAACATAAAAATATTTAATTATAACATGAATTGATTATGGGCCCGCTCACATTTACCACTTTAGCATTAGGAAGGGACCTTGCTATCATTCAACACCCTACCATGCGTGGGCAAGGTCATATAGCCTCTTTTTTTTTTTTGTTTGGGTTTTCATTGTTTTGGGCATTCTTTTCCTTGCAGTGTCTTGTTCTTCTTCTTGCGAAGGTGTGTTGTGCTCGTATTTTTCATCAAATTTCTCTATATGTCGTTGAGGGTTTGACTAAATCAATTTCTTTCGCTTCATACTATAAAATCATTACATGGGTGAAATAAAGAGAACATTGTGTTGGTCTATTTGGAATCACTAGCTTTTCAATTAGGAAAGGTAATGGGTATGCATTATAACTCAGTATCTCTGGCTTTTTATTCATGAAATGTAATGGGTATACGTCAATGTGCCCTTTTTGCAAGGTTTGGGCATTCCTTCCTTGTCACCTCCTATTTTGCTTCCCGCGCTTAGCTTAGAGTTCCAACTAGCGCCTCCAGTCACATTCATCTTTTTCATTTTATTGTAAACCTTGCTTCTACTCATTTCTACTTGCAATTTGATGTATGTTTTCATTATTTCTTTGTATGTCATTAAGGGTTTGACTAAATCAATTTATTTTACTTTATACTATGAAATCATTAGGTGGAATGTGCAATAAAGAGAGCATTCCTAGGACCCCTTGTGACCCCTTAGAACCCCTTACCATACATCTTAGGGGTCTGAAAGGGTCAAAATGGGTCATAAGGGATCATAGAACACAGTAATGTGTCATAGGACCCCTTAAGACCCCTTAACAACCCCTAATATGTAGAGAGGGGTCTTCAATGATCCTAAGTGGTCATATGACATCCCAGGACACATTAATGTATCTTAGGACCCCTTATTACCTATTGTGTCCCTTTAATGTGTCCTAGGACCACTTATGAGCCCTTAGGACACCTTAGGACCGCTTACCACACATATTAGGTGTCGTGAAGGGTCCTAAGGGGTCACAAGGGGTTCTAGGACATGTTAATGTGTCATATGACCCCTTAAGACCACTTACGATCCCTTAGGACTCCCTATAATTCATTACTGTGTGGTAAGGGGTCCTAAGGGGTCGCAAGTGGTCTTAGTGCAGATCCCTAAAATGTTTGGGTTTTCATTGTTTTGGGCATTCTTTTCCTTGCAGTGTCTTGTTCTTTTTCTTGCGAAGGTGTGTTGTGCTCGTATTTTTCATCAAATTTCTCTATATGTCGTTGAGGGTTTGACTAAATCAATTTCTTTCGCTTCATACTATAAAATCATTACATGGGTGAATTAAAGAGAACATTGTGTTGGTCTATTAGGAAGCACTAGCTTTTCAATCAGGAAATGTAATGGGTATGCATTATAACTCAGTATCTCTGGCTTTTTATTCATGAAATGTAATGGGTATACGTCAATGTGCCCTTTTTTGCAAGGTTTGGGCATTCCTTCCTTGTCACTCCTATTTTGCTTCCCGCGCTTAGCTTAGGGTTCCAACTAGCGCCTCCAGTCACATTCATCTTTTTCATTTTATTGTAAACCTTGCTTCTACTCATTTCTACTTGCAATTTGATGTATGTTTTCATTATTTCTTTGTATGTCATTAAGGGTTTGACTAAATCAATTTATTTCACTTTATACTATGAAATCATTACGTGGAATAAGCAATAAAGAGAACATTCCTAGGACCCCTTACCATATATCTTAGGGGTCTGAAAGGGTCACAATGGGTCATAAGGGATCATAGAACACAGTAATGTGTCCTAGGACCCCATAAGACCCCTTAACAACCCCTAATATGTAGAGAGGGTTCTTCAATGATCCTAAGTGGTCATATGACATCCTAGGACACATTAATGTATCTTGGGATCCCTTGTGACCTATTGTGTCCCTTTAATGTGTCCTAGGACCACTTATGACCCCTTAGGACACCTTAGGACCACTTACCACACATATTAGGTGTTGTGAAGGGTCCTAAGGGGTCACAAGGAGTTCTAGGACATGTTAATGTGTCATATGACCCCTTAAGACCACTTACGATCCCTTAGCACTCCTTATAATTCATTACTGTATGATAAGGGGTCCTAAGGGGTTGCAGGGGTTCTAAGGGTTCCTAGGAGGCATTAATGTGTCCTACAACTCCTAAGATGTAGAGAGAGGGATCTTCAAGGGTCTTAAGGGGTTGTAGGACACATTAATGTGTCCTAGGACCCCTTAGGACCCTTTATCATACATCTTAGGGGTCCTAAAGAGTCGTAAGGGGTCATAATGGATCCTACAACACATTAATGTATCTTAGGAGCCCTTACGACCCCTTCTAGGACCACTTAACATTCGTCCTAAAGGGTCCTAAGGGGTCATAAGAGGTTCTAGGATACATTAATGTGTCTTAGGGCCTCTTAAGAACCCTTTTAACCCCTTACCATATATTAGTGTATGGTAAGGGGTCCTAAGGGGTGTTGTGGAGTCCTAGGACATAGGAATGTGTCCTAGGACCCATTAACAACCCTTACAACACCTATGATTTAGAGAGACAGGTCCTAAAGAGTACTAAGGGGTCCTAAAGGGTCCTAAGACATATTAACATGTTCTACGACCCCTTCGGACCCCTTACCCTACATATTAGGGGTTCTAAAGGGTAATAAGGGGTCCTAGGACACATTAATATGTTCTAGGACCCCTTATGACCCCTTAGGACCAATTACCATACATCTTAAGGATACTAAAAGGTCGTAAGGGGTCATAAGGGGTCCTATGACACATTAATGTGTCTTAAGACACCTTGCAACCCCTCAGGACACATTACCATTCAATAGTGTACGGTAAGGCATCCTAAGGGGTTGTAAGGGGTCCTAGGACACACTAATGTGTCATAAGACACCTTAAAAACCCTTATGACCCTTACGATGTAGAGAGGGGTCTTCAAGGGTCTTAAAGGTTCATAAGGGCTAGGACCCCTTTTGACCCTTAGGATACCTTAGGACCCCTTATCATACATCTTAGGGGTCATAAAGGCTCTTAAGGTGTCATAAGGGGTTATAAGACAAATTAATGTGTTCTAGGATCCCTTAAGACCACTTACAAACTCTTACGACTTCTTACCATTCATTAGTGGATGGTAAGGGGTCCTAAGGGGTCGTAAAGGGTATCAGGGGTTGTAGGGCACATTAATGTGTCTTAGGACCCCTTAAAAACCCTTACAACCCATAAAATGTAGAGAGAGGGGTCTTTAAGGGTCCTAAGGGGTTATAAAGGGTCTTAGGACACATTAATATATCATAAACCCCTTTTGACCCCTTAGGACACCTTACGACCCCTTATCATACATCTTAGGGATCTTAAAGGGTCCTAAGGGGTTCTAGGACACATTAATGTGTCCTTTAAGACCCCTTATGACCTCTTACCATACATTAGTGTATGGTAATGGGTACTAAGGGGTCTTAAGAGAACCTAAGACATGATGATGTACTCTAGGTCAAGTTAACAACCCTTATGACACCTAAGATGTAGAGAGAGGAGTCCTCAAGGGCACTAAGGGGTCATTAGGGGTCTTAAGACACATTAATGTGTCTTAGGACCCTTTATGAACCCTTTCCCTACATCTTAGGGGTGATAAAGGATCTTAAGGGGTCCTAAGAAAAATTAATGTGTCGTAGGACCCCTTAAGACCCCTTAGGACCCCTTACCATGCACTAGTGTATGGTAAAGGGTCCTAAGGGGTCTTAAAGGGTCATGGGACCCATTAAGACCACTGAAGACCCCTTACCATTCACTAGTTTATTTTAAGGGGTCTTACGGGGTCCTACGACATAGTAATGTGTCCTAGGAGCCCTTAAGACTACTGAAGGCCCCTTAGCACCACTTACCATTCATTAGTGTATGGTAAGGTGTCCTAAGGGGTTGTAAGGGGTCTACGGGGTCCTACAACACATTAAAAACCCTTACAACTAATATTTAGAGAGAGGGGTCCTCAAGGGTCCTAAGGGGCCATAAGGGGTCCTAGGACACATTAATGTGTCCTAGGATCCCTTATGACCCCTTATCATTCATCTTAGGTGTCTTAAAAGTTTTTAAGGGTTCATGAAGGGTCCTCGGACACATTAATGTGTCGTAGGACCCCTTACCATTCATTAGTGTATGGTAAGGGGTCCTATAAGGTTTTAAGAGGTCTAAGGGGTCCTAAGACACATTAATGTGTCCTAGGACCCCTTAACAACCCTATGACCCCTAAGATGTGGAGAGAGGGGTCCTAGAGGGTCATAAGGGGTCATAAGGGGTGCTACAACACATTAATGTGTTATAGGACCCCTTAAGATCCCTTACCATGCATCTTAGGGGTCGTAAGGGGTCCTACGACACATTAATGTGTCTTAAGATCCCTTAAGACCCCTTAGGACCTCTTACCATTCATTAGTGTATGATAAGGGGTCCTGGGACAAACTAATGTATCCTAGGACCCATTAACAATCCTTAGGACCCTTCAGATGTAGAGAGAGGGGCCCTAAGGTGTCGTAATGCTCTCTCTCTCTCTCTCTCTCTCTCTCTCTCTCTCTCTCAAGCCTTTTTCTTAATGTTACATAGTGTGTACGCTCTACGTAAACCATATATTTGAATAGTGCATATGCATTATTGTGTGTACGCGCTTTGAAATACTTTTGAATTTACCAAGCCTAAGGCTTGGATTTTCCTTGGAGATCCAATCCAAAGGCTTGGAGGATTCAAAAAGCTCTAAGACGTGTTTTCCAACAAACGTACAAAAAATTCACTTTTTTTTTCTTGTGTGCTCCCTGTTAGGTTTGCACGTGGTTCAATAATGATAAAATCAGACGACTTGATATTATAGATCTCTTTGTTAGCTATCTAACCATATAGTTTATTTTGAATTATGATTATGTTAAGCTTTTCATCTCTATTTTCTTTTGTATGTATGTCCGATTTTTGTCAAAAACCAATGTGCATTATTTTAGGCTTATATTTTGGCACATTCATCAAATTTTGAAACAACTTACATTTTCAGAAACTAGACTCCATTCTAGACACTTTACAAAAAGAAGTTTTGATTTTCAACTAGTTTTCAATGATTTCTAGGGGGAGCACACAGACATTTCACGTTGTCAGAATGTGTCTACTTCATAAATCCACAAAAAATCACACTTTCATAAAAAAAATTAGTAAAAAAATTTAGGATAAACTAAGTGGTGTTAGCTAACTTCTCACTAGAGTGATTAAAAAAAAGTTAACATTTTAGGGGGGGTACACTAGACACTATGTTATGTTTTTTCACAAAAAATAGGACCACTTTTTGTGCTCCTTATTTTTGAGGGTCTTAATCTCAACCATTTCTAAATAAATTTTTAGTTTAGAAACTAGATTCATAGTAGAACAACTCTTGTTCTTGTCACATTTTCAAATTTTGAGTCTAACTATCCTCAATTTCTCGTTGAAGTTCAGAGTTTGCTGATTTCAAAAGAAAAAAAAAGTGGCATCTTATACCCCCTTTTTAGTACCCCATGTTTGTGAACTTACCCCACTTCAGACCGAGATGGGGGGCATGCGATATGGTTGACTAGCTCCTCTTGAAGGGTGGATTTTATGTGTTTGCTTGTTTTTCGTGATGTGCTTCCCCCGTGATGTGTTTCTTTTTATATATTTTTTAGATTTATTTAAATGACCCCTGTTGCTCCGTTGGCACAAGGTCATAAAGTAATTGATTTGTTCTGAAATTCCTCTATTTGTATCTCAGTTCTTCTATATATTGTTGCATGTTATGTTGCACATGTTCCACTCTTCGTAAATGTTCCTTTGTGTTGTCTGATTAAGGATGATGCAAAATGATAACTACCTATTCTTTATGGTCAACATGATGCCTGTCCAAAAATACTCTTCTTTGTGACTCTTACTCAACTTTCTTCCATTGTTCTTGTAGTCCTTCTACATTGGGGGATTGATGACATTTGATTTTGATATAATATATATATTATATGGTCATATTGACCCCTTAGTTAATAGATCCCTTACGTGCTCACTTTTGTTATGTGTTTCATTTCCCTTGGTTTGTCCTTTATTGTGGGCATATCATAGTGGAAACATTTTTAATGGATGCATGTACACTCTATTAGAGCTATTTCTCCCATTAAGGCGTTTGAATTTTCTTTAACATGGGGGCATACACTCCACTCATTTTTTGATGCAGGAGAATCTTGGGTTCTTTGGAAATCCTGATCAACCAAAAAAATATGTTTCTTCTAATTCAATAGATTGTTGGAGGCTGCTCGATAAAGTGTTCGGTAATTGTAGTTGCTCGGTTACTTATTTTGTCTTGCTTTACCGATAGTTCTCGATGATTGTTGGCTACTCGATGGTTTCTTTCACCGAGTTATTTATGTCACTTGGTTACCTTCTTACTCAGTTGTTGTTGTTTCTCGATTGGTCTTTACCGAGTTGTTCCTATTGCTCAGTCGGCTTCTTACCGAGTTGTTTATCTTGTTCTGGCCGACTTTTGAATTTAATTTTTGTAGCGTAATTAATGTGGGATCTCTCATTGGGATGGTCTTTACTATTTCCTATGTTGGGTCTTTAGGATCTGAGTGTCGACCTCTTTGGTGGACTCTTGTATATATTTGGCTTTTTGTTCTTAGATTAGGAGGGCAACTTTTGGATAGAAGATTAAGTGTTAGCAGATTCAGATCACAGGTCTGTGACCTCGCATATATCAAGATTATTCTATTAAAAATATGAATGTATATGGCCAAAACTGGGAAGGCCTTACAGCCCGACATGTAATGAGTTTGATGAAATAAAATAAGTTATGTTGTTTCTTCCCTCCCCTTTATGTGGTGTTGCTTCCGTGTTGTTCTGCAAGTTGGTTTGGATAGATGAGAGTGCCTTGGGCCCTATTTATCCTAACCCTCCTTGCGTCAGGTGGTATGAGAGCAAAGGTGAGATCTAGGTTCCTTCTTGTAAGACCTAACCTAAGTTGATTGATATTGTTGTGGGGTAGCAAATTGCGATTTGACCTACAATTGCAGAGGGTTTCAAGATGTTTTGTGGGAGAGGAAATGCATATCCATGTCTAGCTGATACGTTAAGGCAGATGGTTGCAAGATTGGAATCTATTGAGACAACCCAGTGTAGAGGAAGATGTTTTGAAGATATTAGTGATAATGAATTGGAAAAAGTGCAAGGAGAAGTTGCACTTGCATCTATGATGGATCAGGAAGAAGAGAGATTCCTACAAGCATTAACAAGTTTGAAGTTCACACCTCAGTTTAATCCTCTTGAGTATAGTGGAAATTTGGATTCTGATGAATTGATAGACTGGATAACTGATATGGAAAAAATACTTTGAGTATGAGAATGTTTCAGAGGAGAAGAAGGTAAAGATTTCAAGTACAAAGTTGAAAGGTAATGCATCCTTGTGGTGGGAGCATCTATAATTGGATCAGAAGAAGGGTAAAGATAAGATCAAGGTATGGGATAAGATGATAAACAAATTGAAAGGCAAGTTTCTACCTTGTGATTATCAAATTAGCCTAGTAAGGAGAATGCAAAGTTTGAAGCAGAAAGATAGCTCAGTAAAAGATTACACTGAGGAATTATATAGATTATGTTAGGAATAACAGTCCACAAGATAACTGAGAGGGGGGGGTGAATCAGTTGTGATATATATTTTTTAAATTTTATACTTTGTAAACCAGATCTGCAAATGTAAATGATAACACAGTAATAAACAACACCAAAACACAATATTTGTTGTCGAGGAAACCCTGTTAAAAGGTAAAACCCCGATGGGGATTAACACCCACAAATAATGTACTAAGAGTATAGTGTTCCTGTTAAAAGATATTAGCCCTGTTAGGAGCTTGTTAGAACATTACAGTACACAGTCCCTATTAGGAGATAGACCCTATTAGGAGTCAAAGGAAATAGTAGGCTCGCTGCCAAGGCACACTGCCCAAAGAAGGTTAAAGCCACCCTCAAGGATTTACAATACGCACAAGTGTATAAAGCAAATACACAATCAAAGAACTTTCTGCCAGCAACGGTCTTTGCTTGATTAGTTCCAATGAAGTATCAACTCTGCTTGCATCCAACAGTCAACAAGCTTCACAGCTTTCACACATTCCTTCTCTTCTTTTCTCTATCACACTTCTCCACAAGAGTATATCTTCCATATATACCCTTGCACAATAGCTTATTAGGTCGGCCAATCAAGCTTTCCTAATACATAATTAATTAGGTCGGCCAATTAAGGCTTTCCATCATACACATAATTACATAGCCCCTTGCTAAGATACACACGGTATCTAAGACAAGTATACAACATTTAAAATTCATTACATATATTTCCAGATCTGTAATTCATGCTCACAATTAATTCCACAAGCTACATGTCTGAAGTCGGCCAGGAAATAGGTCTTCTCCAGAGTACACACCACAGCTAAAGTCATCAGTCTTCAATCAAAAATTGAACATAACCCATTTCACTAACATATGTCAGCTGACCATCAGTAAGCTTGCAAGTTTTGAAATATCTCCATCAGAGAGATATACCCGAACCACAAAGACCTGCTTTGTCCAGAATCATAGTTGTAGTCCAGAAAACCAGTCTTCACCAAATGAACTGTAACATCCACAGAATGTAACATAAAGTCAATCAACCTTAGGAGTAAGGTCAATACACATCCTTCTACATAAATCCAACTTCAATCCTTCTGAATCATTTGTACAGTGTCCGTACACTCGTTACAGTTAAGTAGTTAGTCTATCTTCTCCATAGAAGTATATGTTGACATCAGCGACAAAACATGAATATCAACAACATGATCAGTAACCAAAATTGATATCATCCAACAATCTCCCCCTTTGGCATTTATGGAAACATATGGGAAAATCCATATGCATCAACCCAAAAGTACTCTCTCTCAATACAATCTTCTCAATATCCTCAACATAAATTTCCCAAAATAGTAGGGATTTTATCATAGATTCCTTCCCCCTTTGGAAAAAATGGCAAAGGGTGACATAATTCACCTATAGTCTCTTGTAAGATGTAGATTTTTCAAATCTTCATCTCCAATCATCTAGGTGCAAGATCACCTAAATGTACTCTAGTATTTTCTGCGATCACTCCCCCTAAGGAGTAGATCCATACATCAAGTCCAGAGAATGATATGGCTCTGAGATCCACTTGACTGATGCACATCTGCACCATTTTAGTTTTCACTGGGAGGGGCCATCACCCCAAGCATGCCTCTAAGATATTCAAAAGAATCATTTGGCAAAGGTTTGGTAAATATATCTGCTATTTGTTCCTTTGTGCTAATATACTCCAATTTGATCTCTTTGTTTGCTACCTTCTCCCTTAAGAAATGATACTTGATGGAAATGTGTTTAATCTTTGAATGCATTACAAGATTCTTTGACATATTCACTATGCTGGTGTTATCACAATGGATAACTACTGGTTCTTTGAAAATTATTCTGATGTCCTTAAAAATTTGTATCATCCAAACAACTTGTGTATAGTTTATTGTAGCAGCAACATACTTTGACTCAGCAGTAGATTGAGCAATACAATTTTGCTTCTTGCTCAACCAAGAAACTAGCCTCTTTCCAAGGAAAAATGCTCCACCACTTATGCTCTTCCTGTCATCTACATTACCTGCCCAATCAGCATCAATAAAAGCCTGCAATGTAAAATCATCAGATTTTTCATACCATAATCCACACTCTACTGTTCCTTTCAGATATTTGAAAATTCTTTTCATAGCAACAAAGTGCGTCTCTTTAGGATCTGCCTGATATCTAGCCACAAATCCAACTGCATTGGTAATATCTAGTCTAGTGTGTGTCAAATATTGTAGACCTCCAATCATTGAACTGCACTTAGTCTGCCCAACACTTTGAGTCTCATCATTTTTAGTTAGTTTGTTCCCTGTTACCATGGGTGTACCAATAGGTTTACAATCTTCCATTCCAAATTTCTTCAACATTTCCTTAAGGTACTTGGTCTGAGATATAAATATGCCATTTTTACTCTGATTAATTTACAAACCAAGAAAAAATCTCATCTCACCAATCATTGACATCTCAAACTCATTCTCCATTTCTTTAGCAAACTTCTTACTCATTTTATCATTTCCTCCAAAAATGATATCATCAACAAAAACTTCTATAATTAAGATTCCATCTTCATCAGTTCTTAAATACAAATTATTGTCTGCATTACCTTTTCTGAAACCAAGATGAAGTAGATGTTTATCTAGTCTTGCATACCATGCCCTCGGTGCTTGTTTTAGTCCATACAATGTCTTCTTCAGTCTGCAAACCATGTTTTCATCATCATTCAAATGAAAACCATCGGGTTGCTCAATGTATACTTCTTCTTCTAGATCACCATTCAAGAATGTTGATTTCACATCCATCTGATACACTTTGAAGTATTTATGTGCAACATAAGCAAGGAATAGTCTCACAGCTTCCAGTCTAGCAACAGGTGCAAATGTTTCTTCGTAGTCTATGCCTTCTTTTTGTGAGTAGCCTTTACATACCAGTCTAGCCTTGTTTCTTATCACTGTGCCTTCCTCATCCATTTTTCTTTTGAAAACCCACTTAGTGCCAATCACATTCTTATTCTTAGGTTTTGGAACCAACTCCCAAGTATTGTTCTTCTTTATATGTTCTAGTTCTTCTTCCATGGCTTTAGTCCAAGATTCATCTTTACATGCTTCATCAGTAGTCTTGGGTTCAGCTTGAGAAATCAAACATATCTCATCTCTAACTTTAGATCTAGTCATCATGCCTTTGCTTGCATCACCAATAATTTGATCTTCGGGGTGGTTTTTCTTGACATACCTTGGAGTCTTCAATGTCTCAGTAGCTTTTGCTTGTTCTTATTCTTCAATCTCATTCTCGATCATCAAGGGTCCTTCAGGTTCAGTAGCGACTTCTCTTGATTCTTCTCTGATATGAATTATGTTTAATGTGTACACAGCAGTGCCAACTACTTCTCTCCAATGAACATGTGATACATTTCCTTCCAACAACATAGTCCTAGCAACATCTAATATAGTTATGTTTCTTTGCTCTGCTATCCCATTTTTTTGTGGAGTTCTAGGAGCTGAAGTCTATCTATGTATTCCATTTTCTTCACAATATGTATTAAACAGTTCTGATGTAAATTCTCCTCCTCTGTCTGATCTCAAACATTTCATCTTTAAACCAGATTCATTCTCAACTTTTGTCTTGAATATTTTGAATTTGTCAAATGCCTCAGATTTCTCTCTCAAATATGTAACCCACATCATTCTAGAAAAGTCATCAATAAAAAGTATGAAATACCTTTCACCATAGTATGATCTTGTTCTTGTAGGACCACACAGATCTGTATGCACCAGATCCAACTTCCCTTTTGCTGAATAGGCTTTGCTCTTGAAAGTGCTTCTAGTCTGTTTCCCCATAACACATTCTCTACACATAGTGTTAGATGGCTTAACAATTTTAGGTATATCTCTTACTGCTTTTATCATACTTGCCTTCACAATGTTGTCAAAATTAATATAACAAAATCTTATGTGCCATAACTAGTTGTCATCAACCTTTGCAATAAAACAAGAAGCTTCAGATGTGTTTAGTTCAAATACATTATCTCTGGATTTAGTACCAGATGCTATCAAGTCTCCTGTTTTGCTCTTGATAATACACTTTCCGTTTATGAAGTTCAGTTGATAACCCTTGTCCACCAGTTGTCCAACACTCAACAAATTGTGCTTAAGTCCATCAACAAGTAATACATTGTTAGTGTTAGTCTTTCCATCCAAAGAAATAGATCCAACTCCAATAATAAGTTTAGGAGTATTGCCACCAAATCTGACAACACCACCATCATGTTTCTTCAAACTCACAAACTTATTTTTATCTCCAGTCATATGACGTGAACAACCACTATCTATGACCCATTCAAATTTCTTTTCAACTCGAGATACTAATGCTTTTTCCTCATGCCTAGGTTCATCATCCTTAATAGAAATGAATCCAATTTCATCAAAGTTATCATCCCCATCATCAGATATTCCTTCACTAGCATAATAACATTCCTTATCCTTTGAGAACTTAGAGTTGAAAAACTTAGGTTTGTGCTTTGGAATTCTTGTAGGACATCTAGATGCAAAATGACCGATCTTGTTACATAAAAAACATTTCAAAGATAATTTGTCCTCAAACTTACCCTTACTTCTCTTTTCTCTTCTGGAAATCAGTGCAACAATTTCATCTAGCTTTCTTTCTTCTTCTTGTATCTGTTCCCATTCATCAACATAGGCTCCAAGTTCTTCTTTTAGATCACTACTGCTTGTGCTTGCATTTCCAGATAAGGTCTTCTTGTTCCTGTGTATGGTTTCCTTGAATGCTGACACAACTTTAGGTAAAGTGTCTCCCAATTCTGCAGCCTCAAATGTAGTTAGTTTGCCAATCAACATCTCTCTGGTGAAGTTCGGTGTCAAAGGTATGATCTCCTCTATAGCCTCTACCTTGGTTTTGTATGCAGATGTCAAAGATCTCAGTATCTTTGCAATTACTTCTTCTTCACTGTAAGTTCCTCCAGAGTTCCTAATACCAGTCACCACCTCAGTAATTCTTTGTGCATATGCTTTGATGTTCTCATCTTCTCTCATCTTTAATGATTCCATCTTTGTCTTCCAGTTCTGTAACTTTGCTTGCTTTGTAAATTTGTCTCCAACATATAGTGCTTCCATTCTTGTCCAGATTTCGTGTGCAGAATCCAAGTCCTTTACTTCAGTGAATTCTCCTTCTGATAGAGCGCTGATTAAAGATTCCCTTGCAACCATATTACATGAAAATAACTTCTTCTAATCTTCAAAAGCATTGTCTAATTCATCCTCAGTCACTAAATCTTCTTTCTTCTTTGTGATCATCTAGTAGTCAAGTCCTAGACACATCAAATGTGTTCTCGTCTTGTTCTGCCAACTGTCAAAGTTTTCAGGATCAAACTTCGGACTATCCTTCCTATAGTAAGTCATCTTCATGATCACCTCAAGCTATTAAACTTTCTCTCTAAGGACCAGTAGCTTTGATACCAATTGTTAGGAATAACAGTCTACAAGACAACTGAGAGGGGTGGTGAATCAGTTGTGATATAGATTTTTAAATTTTATACTTTGTAAACTAGATCTACAAATGTAAATGATAACACAATAATAGAAAAAACCAAAACACAATATTTGTTGTTGAGGAAACCTTGTTAAAAGGTAAAACCCCAGTGGGAATTAACACCCACAAATAATGTACTAAGAGTATAGTATCCCTGTTAAAAGATATTAGACCTGTTAGGAGCTTGTTACAACATTACAGTACAGAGTCCCTATTAGGAGACAAACCCTATTAGGAGTCAAAGGAAATAGTAGGCTCACTGCCAAGGCACACTTCCCAAAGAAGGTTAAAGCCACCCTCAAGGATTTACAATCCACACAAGTGTATAAAGAAAATACACAATCAGAGAACTGTCTGCCAGCAACTGTCTTTGCTTGATTAGTTCCAATGAAGTATCAACTCTACTTGCATCCAGCAGTCAACAAGCTTCGCAGCTTTCACACATTAATTCTCTTCTTTTCTCTATCACACTTCTCCACAAGAATATATCTTCCATATATACCCTTGCACAATAGCTTATTAGGTCTTCCAATTAAGCTTTCCTAATACATAATTAATTAGGTCGACCAATTAAGGCTTTCCATCATATAAATAATTACATAGCCCCTTGCTAAGATACACACGGTATTTAAGACAAGTATACAACATTTAAAATTCATTACATATATTTCTAGATCCGTAATTCATGCTCATATTTAATTCCACATGCTACATGTCTAAAGTCGGCCAGGAAATAGGTCTTCTCCAGAGTACACGCGCACAACTGTCGTCATCAGTCCTCAATAAAAAATTGAACACAACCCATTTCACTAACATATGTTGGCTGACCATTAGTAAGCTCGCAAGTTCTGAAATATCTCCATCAGAGAGATATACCCGAACCACAGAGACCTGCTCTGTCCAGAATCATAGTTGCAGTCCATAAAACCAATCTTCACCAAATAAACTGTAACATCCACATAATGTAACATGAAGTCAAGCAACCTTAGGAGTAAGGTCAGGACACATCCTTCTGCATAAATCTAACTTCGATCCTTCTGAATCATTTGTACAGTGTCCGTACACTCGTTCCAGTTAAGTAGTTTGTCTATCTTCTCCATAGAAGTATATGTTGACATCAGTGACAAAACATGAATATCAACAACATGATCAGTAACCAAAATTGATATCATCCAATAGATTAGACATCAAATCTGGACATATTGAAGATGAAGTGGAAAGAATAACAAGATATCTACATGGATTAAGAATTTCTATACAAGATGAGATCAGTATGGTCAAGATGGAGAGCATTGAAGAGGCATACCAGTTTGTCCTAAAAGATGAGGATAAATTAAACAAAAGATACAAACAAAGGCAAATAGGCAGAGGTGGTAGATTCCCGAGAGGAAGAGGTAGATCTCACGGTGAAAATAGTAGATCTGAACTAGAGAAGACAATTTCAGACACATATCAAGACAAAGGAAAGATTGAATGGAAAGGTGGAAGTTAATTTTGAGAAAGAGGCAACTACTCCCGAGGTGGTTGTAGCAGAAGAGGGTTCCAAGGAACTTGTTACAATTGTGGTGAAGAATGACATAGATCTTTTGAGTGTACAAATGCAAGCAAGAAAGTTAGTAGTAGAAAAATGATTTGGTGCAAGAAGAGTCACTAAATGAACTTGAGAAAGAAGGAAATCTAATGATCAGAAGGATACTATGGAGTGAGAAAGATAAGCAAGATCCTGTCATAAAAAGTTTGTTCAAAACTAGATGTAGAGTTACAGAAAAATTTTGCAAGGTAATTGTTGAGAGTGGAAGCTCGGAGAATCTAGCATCTGAGGAGATGGTCACAAAGTTACAGTTGGAAAGAATGAAGCATTAGAAGCCCTATCACATTTCATGGATCAAGGATGAACATATATTAATGGTGAGTGAATAATGTTTTGTGAATATGAAAATTGGAAAGTATTATGATAAGGTGTTGTGTGATATTATGCCAATGGATTGTTGTCGTATTTTGTTGGGTATACCTTGGCAATATGATAGATATGCTATATATGATGGAAGAGTGAATAGATATACTATTTGGGTTGATGGTAAGAAACAAATCTTGTTACCTTTGGTTGAAGAATATGTTGGTGAGATATGTACATCTGTGAAATTTTGTTTGATGGAAGGTAAACATTTTGTTAAGGATTTGAAAAGAAATGATATTTGCTATGCTTTGATTCCTAACAAACTGAGTAAGAATACAAAAGATGAAATTCCTGCAAAAGTTGATAGATTGCTCATCGAGTACAAGGAGATCATTTCAGATAATGTACCTAATGGTTTGCCACCAGTGAGAGATATTAGTCATTATATGGATCTGATTCACGGAGCTAGTTTACCGAACAAGGCACCACATCGGTTGACACCGAATGAGAATGAAGAAATCAACTGACAGGTTCATGAGTTGTTGAATAAGGGTTTGATCAGAGAAAGTTTGAGTCTGTATGCAATACCAGCTATATTGGCACCTAAGAAGAATGGAGAATGGAGAATGTGCATTGATTCAAAAGCAATAAATAAGATCATAGTTAAGTATAGGTTTCCTATACCGAGGATGGACGATATAATGGATTATTTGAGTGGAGCAAAATATTTTACCAAAATTGATTTGAAGAGTGGATATCATCATATCAGAATCAGAGAAGGTGATGAGTGGAAGACTACTTTCAAGATGAAAGAAGCTTTGTATGAATGGTTGGTTATGCCTTTTGGTTTAACTAATGCACCGAGTACATTTATGGGATTAATGAATGAGGTTTTGAATAAATTCTTGAATAAATGTGTGATTGTATACTTGGATGATATTTTGATATTCAGTAAGATTAGAGAAGAGCATTTGATGCATATAAGACAAGTATTGCAAACATTGAAAGAGGAAAAGTTGTTGATAAATCTGAAAAAGTGTTCCTTCATGAAAGAAGAACTTGTGTATTTAGGTTTTGTTATTTTAGCTGATGTTTTGAAAATGGATCCTGAGAAGTTTGAAGCTATACTTAGTTGGCCTACACTTGAGAATGTCAGTGAGGTAAGATTGTTTCATGGATTAGCAAGTTTTTACAGGAATTTTATCAAAAATTTAAGTTCTATTTGTAATGCTTTGACTGAGACAATGAGAGGAGACAAAAGAGAATTCAAATGGACACATGGAGTTGATAAGAGTTTTGAGACTTTGAAGTAGAAGGTTGTTGAGTTTCCTATGTTAACCTTACCTGATTTCAATATGGTATTTCAAGTTGAATGTGATGCAAGTGGAAGTGAAATAGGAGTTGTGTTGACCCAAGAAGGTAAACTTGTTGCTTTCTTTACTGAAAAGTTGAATGATGCTAAAAGGAAATATTATGTCTATGATAAAGAATTCTATGATATTGTTCAAGCTCTAAATAAATGGAGACATTATTTGATGCCGAGTGAATTTGTGTTGTAACTAATCATAAGGCTTTACAGTATTTGGGTAGTCAAAATAAGTTGAATCAGAGACATGAAATGAGTAGAGTATTTACAAAGTTTCACATTTGTGATAAAGTGTAAGAGTGGAGTTTCTAATCAATTTGCTGATGCATTGAGTAGAAGAAGATCTTTGTTGACTGAAATTAGAATTGAGGTTTTTGGTTTTGATGACATGAAGCATTTGTATGAAAATGATCCTGATTTTTTTGAGCAGTGGAGAGTGTGCAGAGCGCCTATTCCAAATAAACCAAGTAAGTATGAAGATTATTTCATTCAAGAAGATATGTTGTTCAAAGGTATTCAGTTGTGCGTACCGAGAGGATCAATGAGAACTAATTTGATAAAGGAAAAACATAGTAGTAGTTTTGCTGGACATTTTGGTATTGATAAAACATTGAGTTTGCTTAAGGAAAGGTATTTTTGGCCTAAGTTGTATAAGGATGTTCAAAAACTTGTGAAGAGTTATGGATTTTGTCAAGTTGCAAAAGGAGTAAGTCAAAATACTAGATTGTATACACCAATTACTATTCCTTAGAAACCTTGGAGTGATATCAGCATGGATTTTGTTCTTGGCTTACCGAGGATAGCAAGAGGTAATGATTGCATATTTGTTGTTGTGGATAGATTTTCTAAGATGACACATTTCATACCATGTAGAAAATCATCAGATGCAGTACATATAGAAGATCTTTTCTTTAAGGATATTATCAGATTGCATGGATTACTGAGGAGTATCATCTCTGACCGAGACAGTAAGTTTGTCAGCTATTTTTGGAAAACACTTTGGAAGAAGTTGGACACCAAGTTGAAGTATAGTTATACATTTTATCCACAAACTTATGGACAAATAGAGGTTGTGAACTAAAGTTTGGGTAACCTGTTAAGATGCTTAGTTGGAGACACACTGAGTAATTAGGATTTGATGTTGGAACAAGCAGAGTTTGCATATAACAATTCAGTAAATAGAAGTACTGGAAAGACACCTTTTGAGATTGTTCATGGCACACAACGGAGAGGTATATCAGACTTGAGAGACATTGCTGGAGAAAAGAAAAGAAGTACTGAAGTGGAAAAGTTTGTTGAGTTCATGAAGACGTTGCATGAGGATGTAAAACAAAAGTTGGAGCAAAGTAAACATAAATACAAGGATAGTGCAGATAGATCAAGGAGACATAAATTTTTTGAATTTGGTGATGCAGTAATGGTTCATTTGAAGAAAGGCAGATTTCCTATTGGAATATATGGAAAATTAAAGATGAAAATTTGGTCCTTGCAAAATATTGAGAAGATTTGATAGTGGAAATGCTTAAAAAGTGGAATTACCCGATGACATGGATATATCACCTATATTCAATATTTTAGATTTGTATGAGTATCATGAACTTGATGAATACGTGACCGTACTGAGTGATTATTGTAAGAAACAGAAAGAGGAAGTTGAGCATATTTTGAAACAGAGAGTTGGCAAAAGTACAAGAGGAAAGGAATACATGGAATATCTGATAAAATGGAAGAACTAACTGATTGAGGACTTATCTTGGATTTATCAATCTGAGTTGGATTCAATTTAGGTTAGACCTGACACATGATTTAGGGAATCATTTCTTTAAAACCTAAGGTGTTTGATGCAGGAGCATCTTGGGTTCTTTGGCAATCCTGATAAACCAAAAAAATATGTTTGTTCTAGTTTAGTAGATTGTTGGAGGCTGCTCGGTAAAGTGTTTAGTTACTGCTATTGCTCAGTTACTTGTTATGTCTTGCTTTACCAATAGGTCTTGGTGATTGTTAGTTACTCGGTGGCTTCTTTCACCAAGTTGTTTCTTTTTCTCGGTTACCTTCTTACCGAGTTGTTGTTGTTGCTCGGTTGGTCTTTACCGAGTTGTTCCTATTGCTCGGTCGGCTTCTTACCAAGTTGTTTATCTTTATTTGGATGACTTCTGCATTTAATTTTTGTAGCGTAATTAATGTGGGATCTCTCATTGGGATGTTTG
Organism: Thuja plicata; assembly: GCA_018584345.1. NCBI lineage: Eukaryota > Viridiplantae > Streptophyta > Pinopsida > Cupressales > Cupressaceae > Thuja > Thuja plicata. The sequence continues at coordinate 1,006,159 of MU228410.1, read as the reverse complement.
TGGACCTAAATCTGGGTCTTTACTATTTCTTGGATCTTAAGGATATGAGTGTCGACCTCTTTGGTGGACTCTTGTATATATTTGGTTTTCTATTCTTAGATTAGGAGGGCAGTTTTTGGATAGAAGATTAAGTGTTAGCATATTCAGATCGTAGGTCTGTGAAATCGTAGGTATTAAGATAATTTTGTTAAACATCTAAATGTATATGGCCGACACTGGGAAGGCCTTACAACCCAACAAGTAATGAGTTTGATGAAATAATATAAGTTCTGTTGTTTTTCCCTCCCCTTTGTGTATTGTTGCTTCCATTTTGCTCTGCAAGTTGGTTTGGATAGCTGAGAGTGCCTTGGGCCCTGTTTCCCAGACTCTCTCTGCATCATTATTTCACCCTTTGCACACACACACACACACACACACACACACACACACACACACACACACACACACACACACACACACACAGAGAGAGAGAGAGAGAGAGAGAGAGAGAGAGAGATTCAATGTTACATATCATGTATCCTTAGACTAATCCCACTTTCATTGGTCCTTTGACTGACTACTCACACTTGGTCCTTTGATCTACCTCTTTTAGGATCCTTAGACTGATCATATTTGATGGGTTGCCTAGAAATTATGTAGCTTGCTAAACTTTCAATGCCATATTTTATAGTCTCTTTTCTTTTGCATGATCCATAGTAAGGAAACTCCTTATTGAACTAGTGGTCATGTCCTCTTTCTCTCTCGAGTGATGCCTCTCTTATCTTGGGTTTGGATTGGATGAAGACTTAAGTCACTTGGGGTCTTGATGCTTCTTTGTCTCCTTTATCTTGATAAGACCATTCATATGCATTGATCTACTATAACGTGAGCATGAGTTTGTCTCATACTCCCAACAATGTGGGGGCTAAATGTACCATCCTAAAAAGTTAGCACCCATTATTGTTGGCTCTAATTAGGACCTATAACCTCTCTTTTGTGATTTTGAGGTCTTTTTTCCCATTTTGTTTGATCTTGTCAACCTATAATTCAAAATGGGGCCTCTTCTTGTCATCATGATGTCCCTAGCCAAATTTAGGACAAAATCCTAGGGTGCACAACATTCTAGGCATTTTGCACCCTAGTATTTTGTCCCAGATTGGGCCCAGAGCTCAATAGCGGGGTTTTTCATTTAATTCTTCTCCAGTGGTTAGCCTGGCTTAGTTTTAGATCCTAAAATGAGGGGTAAAGTATATAAACCCTAATCTCTCCTCATTTTGATGTATCCTATCATATGAAATAAATAATATTATAATTACTCTCAAGCTATCAAGTCCAAGCATTCATTTTCATATTTTCAAGAGCATTCAAGCAAGCTAGGTGATTTTGAGATCTCAAGCCAAGGTATTATTCTTCTTCTATCTCATCAAGGAAATCTTATTCAAGTTGGAGAAATATTTTCTATCCCATAGTGATGTCTTAGTGGATCTCTCAAGAAAGAAAAGAATCTCTCTCTCTCTCTCTCTCTCTCTCTCTCTCTCTCTCTCTCTCTCTCTCTCTCTCTCNAGAAAAGACTCTCTCTCTCTCTCTCTCTCTCTCTCTCTCTCTCTCTCTCTCTCTCTCTCTCTCTCCTTGCAAGTGTGATCAAGCATTTCAAGGAAATCAAGATCTAGGAGTGGTATTCATATATCAATGCACATGTGAAGGCATCCTTGATCTTACATATCTTCTACAAGGTCAACATATACATTCAAGAAACAAACATCAACCATATTTCATGGATTTGAGAAATAAAAACATCTGTCCATGAGGGTAAGCACATTAATATGATACTGAGCCTCTGTGTTTACTTTATGCTTTACATTTTATATTTCAAGGTTCAATCCTAAACAAGAGTTTGACCAAGGAAATCTCCTTTAGCTAAGCTATTTCCCTATTTCCCTATGTGCAAGTATAGGTCAGGAAGTTGTGATTGCAAATCTGAGCTCCATACGTCCCGACACAGGTCTCTACCAAATTTAGGCTAGAATCATCAGGTACATAATATTTCATCCATTATGGTCTCATGTATAGAATATTTCAGCCATTCCGCACCCTCAGAAGTAGGCTCATATTTTCAAAACAGAGAGAAGACAACTTACAGAGCCCAAATCTGGAAGTACAACTAATTTCGGGATTGTGACAGTTAAAAAAACAACATCTCCTTCTTTTCTTCAAGGTGCACTTCTTTATCATATTTCAATTTCCATTTCCTCTTTAGCATTTGCAGATTTAGATAACTCAATTTTTCATCCTTCTCAATTTCTAAAAAAAAAAAAGAATAGAAGCCCTTAAGGCCTGAGTTTGATATTGACATCACTCTATCTTTTCTTGTGGTTTTGATATAATTTTACTTGAGGTGGCTTCGTATTATAATGTACCTTGTAAAATTGGGGAGAGATTATATCCTATTAGGAAATCCCTATTTTTTATTGTACACTATTATTGTGAGAAACATTACTACACAATGTTAGAAATGTCTTCATATGAGTCAAGGGATCACCTTTACTAGTGTAAGTCTCCAAGTGAGGTATTTCCATGTATTGAGGGATAGTGAAAAAAATGATATCCAAGGATTAAGGACTAGAAATGTAACATTTTGGAATGTCAAATTTTGATTGATTCATGGATGCAATTTATTGTTGCAAGGATGAAATAGTTTGAGAAAGACCATTGATGGTGGATTTGGTGGAAAGGTCAATTAAGACATGTGTGAAAGGTTTGAACCATCAGGGGAAAAAGAAGGCTCATTGGAATATGAAAATGGCAAATTGTTTTTGGTAGGCATGGTTGAAGGTTGGGAAACACATGAAACACTTTAAGGAAGAGGAACAATATGATTAGAAATGCTTACAAGACTAACATGTGTAGGATTGATGTTTGAAATTGATGTAGTCATGAGAGGCACATAATAGACAGAAACACTAGGTAATGAAGTAGTAATAGGAATAAATGAGATTCAAAATAGTATGAAAGAAATCAACACCATGTTCATCATTGTGAATTATCTTCCACATCATGTCTACTAAAGAGATGAATCCCGTATTAGAATGTTTGTGACCTAATCATTGCTCAATTTTTTCAAATTATTTAGATAGATTTTGGACTTGTATATGAGTCACTCTTAAGGTTTAAAATTCATCATGATAAGAGTGGGAAGAAGGGTTATTAACAATAGTAGGAATGTCATTAGTAGGCATGTGCGTTTCATCAAGAATCCTAGGAAACAAAGAAGACTCTGGATCAAACAAACCCATAAGTCTACAACTTCTCCTAACCAAAATGTTATAGGTAGGACTCAATGTTATAACGCTCATGCAAAAGGAAAGAAAGGAAAGATATATCTAAAAAATGAAAGTATGAAATGTGAAATAAATATTCTAACACTCATTAAATTTATGCAACATGAATAAAATTAAAATATATAATTATACACAAATCTAAAGAATAGCACATCTAACTATGAATGCAAAGAATATCTAACACTAGAATCATACTGGATATGTTATAAGTCAGGTTCATAAATTTACAATAACAAAAAGGAGATGATTAATCGATAGGTAGAGTTGGGGGCGAGATCCACCTTTTCCTAATTGCACAATTGAAAAGAAGATGACCCAATAAGATCAAACAGGGCTTAAGCACTAAGCGGGTGTAATGATCCTTCACGATTATGATTAAGATGATATAGGTTTGATGGAATATTACTAACTAATGCAAGATAGAAGACTAAATAAGCTAAATGACAACTTTTGGTAGAAACAGACAAACAAAAATAAAACATAAACCTATAATGAACAAAAATGGTAACTAGATTTTAGTACTAACCCAAGATTTTAATTTGAAGCTATTTTGGAGGGTATAGATCCCCTAGTCACTCTGTACTCGAGTATAGTTTGCATATTCTCCATATACCCTGTACTTTTTCTCAAAACATTCAAAGATTGTTCGTAGAATCCCACATTTTTTGGATTCGCGACAACAACTTTGTCACCTATTCCTGCACACAAAATATGGAAATTATTGGGTTGAAAGGGGTTTTCCTTAGTCAAACTCCTGTTTAAGAATCAACCTTGAAACTGAAATGAAATTTCATAAAGGAAATCATGTAACTATAAAGTAAAATATTAGATCTACCTTGTAAATGTATATGCCTTCATGAATGAATATTGAGATTGCACATATTCATGAAGATGCATGTATGTTGTTTGATAGTAGTTGTTGAACCTTGGAAAGTGGAAAGGAAACAAGGATGCCTTTCACAAATACATGGATCTATGAATGTCACTCCAAGAATCTGTTAGGATTAGGTAATACTGGGGGGGTGAATCAATATTACAACACTTATTAAAACTTTTCAACCAATTATAAATAATCCATAAGCTTGCAGAAATGAAAAGAACATAATAAAATAAAACAGTACTCATAACACCATTATTTGTTGTTGAGGAAACCCTGGCCAAGGGAAAACCCCAGTGGGGATGGTACCCACAAGCATGCACTAAAGTATAGTGTCCCTGTTAGGAGACCTAGCCCTGTTTGGAGATAAATATTACATAGTACATTTCCTTGTTAGAGGAATAACAACCCTGTTAAACGTATGCAACACCCTGTTAGGGGCCAACTAAGCATACAACTCTTACAATATAGTTCTGTTATAAAATTTTCTCAGTAATGAACAAAACAAGCATCACTAATGCTTAGATAGTTCTAGTCATAGTTCTTCAATGATCTCTATCATCATCTACTCTTCCATTCGCATGTCACATCCAAAGACACTACTCACACTTTCTCAACAAAAGATCTTACATATATATCTTTCTTCTTTACCAAGTCGGCTCACAAATACAAATATTACATTATCGGCTCTCAATACAAAATACATTTAATAAAGTAAATATCAAATGCATAGTCAGGGCTCTTGCATAATCAAAATTTAGGTTATTAACAATCATAATCCAACTCTGATTGCCAGGAGTCCATGCCATACTCTCTGAATCATCGCTTCTGTCCAGCTGTTCTGTATCATTGTTCTGTTGTTGTCTGTCTGTCTTCAAATATCTATAACTCACTGTAAACATCACCAAAATAAAATTGATCTTAGGTGGAGGTCACACATACCCCGTAATATCTTCTTCTAAGCTCCCTTGCCTTAACTCATCAATCTCGATCTTTGATACCCAAAATACCTTTATATTTATGCTTCTGTACTTAGCCAATTTAGGGTCACCAAAACTTAACTTTAGATGAATCTATCAGTATGCCAGATGTGTTGCCATAAATGACAACCAAAAAGTGGATCACATCATACAAAATTAATCACTTACCAACAAAATCTTTAACATTTCTATGCTTGATAACTCTTGCCTTTAAGAATGGATGAACAAAATGAATGTAGATGTAGACAACCAAAAATGGGTAGACTTGCGAGTTCACATTTAGTCACTAATTATTCCTCTATTAATTAAATGGTTCTTTAATTGTTTAATTAATCATCTTGATTATGCTATGTACTATTCTTTTCATCATTTAATCATTTCCTAAAATTAATTAAATAACTAATCTTATTTAATTAATCTACCTTAATTAATCGATATTTATCAGTTAATTAAATTCAATTTTAAATTCCCATAGTTTAAATAATTATCATTATTATCTAAATTTGCTTATTAACTATTCTTAATTAAATTAATGGCCCAAATTAATTTAATTTCATCTCAATTTAATTTTTTGACTAATTTATATTTAATTTCACTCCAATTTCTATTTAATTCCACTTTTTTTTTTTAAATTCAATTTTAATTCCAAAAATCAGAAAAATCAATTTCATGAGGAATCCAAAATTCTAAAAATTAGAAATAATATTTAAAATTAAAAAAAAAATTTATTATCCCCAAAATTAAAAAATTAAAAATAATCTTTTAATAGAAAAATCAATTGGATTTTGGAAACCGTTTTTTTCCAAAATTGAAATATATTTTCAATCTTTATCTTCTTTCCTTTTTCTCTTCAAAAATGGAATTTCTTCATCCTCTCTCCATTTCTAATTATTTCGTCCATCCAATCCTGCTTTCTCATAATCAATCTCAATCGTCAATCAACCTGATATATATATATAAACCTTCCTTATTCTTGTAATGGGGATCCGGACTGATTTTCTGAGAGCACATTCTTTATGCATGTTTTCTAAGTGAATTGCGACCAACATAAAGTCATTTTTATCACATTCTCTCGAATCTCCCAAATCATAAGCATTGCCAATATCAACTCTGAGCACCATCCAAGTGACATTTCAAAAGGAGAAGAGAGAAGCAACATAAGCTTCGAATACATCATTTTGCATTTAATTTATTAATTATTCAATGATGTTTCATTATTTTGTTGTTAGTAGGGATTAGATTAGATTTTGTAGTTTGTTATTTTATATAGTTCGGTGCCACTAACTAGGTTTCTCTAGCCTTGCAGATTTCCCCTATGACATTTTGGCGAACCTGACGTGAATCAACAGCTCACAGATCCCTTGCAGACGACCAAAATAGTTTTCAGTCTCTGATGTACGACCGAGATTTACTTAATTTTTTATTTGAGAATCTTTTTTCTCTTATTTCACATTCATCCATGCATTTTTGAAATCGTCAGTGCTTCACCACATATGACCGTTTTATTTTCGCAATTGATCTCGGTTATTTTGCAATTGACAAAAGAATTTCACACCTGATCAGGGCATATTTCTGTTTGTAGATTTCTGACAATTTTGCAGGTTTTTGCATTCGACAAAGTTATTTTTCAATCGACAACAATTTTTCTCAATTGCCTGGGTTTTACCGCATTCAATAGATAAATTTAGCAATCACCATATAAATTATGCAATTGATCTGTTTCTATTTTTTTAATTTTTTTTTGGGTTTATGTGCTAATCCTGATATTTGGGCACTTTGATTCTCCTTGGTTTATGCACAAGAAAAACATATGCAAATGGCAAGAAAGGTTGTTAGGCGCACCCATGGCTTCAGGTCTAGGAAAGAGTTGAAGAAGTGCATCAATCACACAATCCATCAAGAGTGGGCTATCACACAAATCTAGATTAAAGAAGAAGCATATTTTGACAGGTATGAGAGATGTGTTCAAGAATACAAGATAAAATGCAAATTTATTGTTAATTGGGTTTCTATTTAGAGTGCTAACTTTTAGATTCAAGGTTTTGTCTAACATTTGACAAGTTCCTTTTGTGTTGGTGATTCCACATGGAAGAAAAGGTAAGAAAAAAAATACATGACCAAGTACGCATGTCAAAGACCCCAAAGTAACAATTTGCATGTAGGTTAGGGAGAAATTTAAAACAAAGAAAACAAACAAAAGCTTATTTTTTTAAATATTGATGTTTGTCTTCATTTGACTTTTTAGTTCAGAAAACCTCATTTGGGATTTTAAAAAGAATCTTGTGCTTGTCATACAAACTTGAATTTGGAGCTTAATAATTGAGCATCTATCTCGTGTATCTTGCACACTTGTGGATCTGTAGAGTGGCCCCACTATTAACATACACTATCCTCTTCCACTGGCTCTCATGGTCATTGGTGCAAGAGAAAATGTTAACAACACTCAATTTTTATTATTTCTAAAGAGAAAAGTTTGGTGGGAAAAGAAGTACTCACCCCAAAGAATGACCCAAGTAGTAACAAGATAAATCCAGACTCTTCTGAACTACTATATAAAAGATGTGATTATGAATAATGTCACAATCAATAGGTGTGAGTTTGTTATGTCGGGGAAAATCTCCTTCAATATCTTTGTGATGATTTGGAATCCTTCATTACAAGATGTAAAACATCTTGTTTTGAAAGGACTGAGAGAGACCCCTTAATTAGGAAGATCATTTGAGCATAGCCACCTGAAAAGATGCCCTTACTAAAGAGCCAATGCTTTTAGTTTCCAAAAAACCCTCTACTTACTGATACAGAAGGTCAAAGACCAACTAAGACACCACCCATACTTACGATTCCTCGTAGAGATAGAAATTCCTTGGGAAGTGATGTCCCTTGGAATCCAAAGTTTGGTATGCCTGAGAAGTGTGTATCATGGAGGGGAGCCAGTGCTACCAAAATTATAAGCTATCTGCGTTGAATAATGTAGCTATATTTTATCCAAGTGGGGATTCAACAGTATTGTCCTTGCCAGCCATAGGGTTGTTATTAGGCTTGGTTAATCTTAGATTTCAAAACATTTTGTCTATTGTGTTTGTTTGTGTGATTATTTTCAACACAAAACCAACATCTTACAAGTTCAAACGAGTTAAACATGTTAGATTCCTAGGGAGTCAACAACCCACTAGAAACAAGAAAATAATAGCTAAAACTATTGCAAACTAGGAAAATTTTCCAAACTGATCACTGTACCTACAAAATCAAATCAGTTATTGAGTCCTGCTAAACGAAATTGCAAATCTTAATTTTCCCTGTATTCTACCATAACTACTTGTGTAATGTCGCATTCGTTAGTTCTTTCCCATAATTGAACCTTTTATTTCCACAACTGATATGTTATTACTGCAATTGCCTGTGTATTTTTGTACATGACCCTACAGTTTGTTGCAATCACATGTTTATTATTACCATATTTGATCAGAACAATAGTGCAACATTTCTGTCAAAACAATCCTATTTCCTCTGTCATAACATTTCATTTTATCAATCTAAAACCTCAGAAAGAATTTTATGTCATGTAAAATATCAATGTGTACGCTTTAGGAGATAACAAAGATTTAGTGAAACCTCAAACACCTAGGATTACCCTTCTTTTTTTGTTCAATTGTTATTTAGCTTTGATAATTCAATAGTCTAGATTAGATTATCTTGATCTCATTATCTCAGTTTCATTTCTCATCAATGTTTCGGTCTCATCTCAGAAAAGAGTTAGATCATATCTTATCATTATTAATCTCAAGAGTAAGTCAATGTATTTTCTTAGAATTACCCTTGTTAAATAGGAACCATAAATCTCTTAGAGATGTTGTCCCTTTTATTTGTTCTATGTCACTCGTCTTGGTTAAATCTTGGATAACACAATGCCATTTACACCTTATAGGGGACTAAATAATAGGTCATGAACTAGGAATCAATAAGAGGAATTATATGTCAATTAATTCCCTCCATGGGTAGAAGAACTAGAGATTAATCCATTTACACATATGGATCCTTCTCTATACATTGAAAATGTGCCTGCAACTTCACATATCTCTCATAGACCAACTGTATTTCAGGATGTCACATAAGAAGAATTATAAGAAATATAAAAATATGACTATTATTCAGGAGTTCTAGATGTTGTAGTGGAAACAAATCCTAAGAGATTCTTAGCAATGTTATCAGACAAAGGAGTCAAACTGCCTTCTGGGTTTAACGTATCCACGATATGGCCAAAAAATCCATTAGTAGGCCATCACACAACTGGGAATTCTCAATTTGATCATTTTGTATCCTAGATAATGTCTATTCCATTATCAACATAAACAATGCCATCACAAATAGTGTCTACACAAATTAGCTCATCAAATTAGGCTAGTTTGTCTTCTACTCAAAACATGACAAGTGCTCAAATGGGTTCATCAATGGCCTTTGGTTCATTTTAGGAATTGACATCATTCCCTTTCACATAAAGTACTCAAGTTGCTCCATTTGTAGCTCAAACAAGTTATAACCCATTTACATTGCAAGCCATCCCTACTGGATTTGGGTTTAGCTCATTACAACACACATGATCAATCTATGTTGGTCCTACTTTTAGTTAACATCCTACAAGGGTTAAATATTTGTTCCAACAGAGGTCTCAACAAAAAAAAACATAACAAAAACAACCTTGAACTTAATATGTACCTCAGTCTCAACAAACACATATATCTAGAAATAAATATTAGATCCCTGGGAGATCATATATTCCAATACAACCATTTAAAAGGAAAAGTCTTGTACCAAATACCAGGTAACAATTAAATGTTGTAAATATTATTCAATCTCAAACTAACCTTCTGATACAACAAGTGCAAGATTTACAAAGTCAGTTCTTGGACATCTGAAATCAGGGATAGACTGTCCTATACTATAGAGGACATGTACCCTTATCCTTTTGATCACTCACTAAACATGCCTTTGTTTCCTACACACACTTTGTAGTACCTAAATTTGACAAGTATAAAAGAAAATCTAATCTTGTTGAGCACATTAAGGAGTTCTTTGATAGTTTCATTGAGGTCGCACATGATAAAACATATCTCATGCGAATGTTCCCCATAGTTTAGTCAGACTATAAATGGAATGGTTTTCTCACCTACCTCATGGAATTCAATCTTGGGGGGAACTAGCCGAACAATTCATTGCTCACTTCCATCATAACATATAGCGCAAGCATCAAGGACCTCTATGATATCAAACAAAAGGAAGGTGAGTCCTTTTCCAAATTCCTACAAAGATGGAGAAGTACAACTAATAGAATCCCATATTACATTCCTGAACAAGACCTCATAGTTATGGTTGTCGATAACCTTGTCCCAGACATGGAATTTACTACAGAATTGTAGCTTACTCCAAAATTCAAATAGTTAATCGAACAAGGCATTCGATGTGAGAAAAACCTAATCAAGATAGGGATCCTCGTTGATTCTAACCAATTAAATACAACCAAAATTTATAATGATAAATCTAAGTTGTGGAATAAAAACAAGAACATTACCAATGATAGTGTCATTGATGTTAAGACCATCAACTACGTGCAACCCAAGATTTCATTGCAGGAGGCATCATCACCAAGTCAGACCATTGTAATACATACACCCTTGGAAAATACTCAAGCACAAATGCAAGGGTCAAACAACCAAATGAAAAACCTTATGCAATCTCAACCTAATGCTCAACGTCAACAAAGAAATCATTTTCTAAAATGCGAATATACACCTCTAGGGGAATCACTTGAAGCGTCACTCAAGAAGTTAATCCAAAGTAATCTCATCACATTACTTGAGATAAGAGAAGTTGAGAATGGTGTTGTTAAACCTAAGTGGTGGTATGATAATGATTTATGTGAATATAATCGCGTTAAGGGTCATAAGACATCAAACTATTATCGACTGAAGAACGTCATCCAAGATTTAATTGAACAATGCATAATTGATATCACCAATGTTCAAACCAAATGTAACATGGATCATATGATCTTCAAATATCCTTTGAAAAATCATAATAAAGGGAAAACCCCTATGTCTAGTGGTGAGTCAAAATATGTCAACTATACCTACTCCTCCTCTGATAACATAATAAATTACATTAATCTTGCTTAGCACCAGATTACAACCATCACTGTCAAAGATAATGAATCCAAGTGTGTAGTCACAACCCATCACTCCAAGGTTTTCCTATAGGGGGCACCTTCTACTTTTTCTACATCTTCAACAATTTCACAACCTCCCAATCCATAACATAGTTTCACGGATTAGCTCAAACACACCACCGCTCAAATCTCAATCTTTGAACTACTGCTCTTATCCCCTAAACATAAAAAAGCATTAGACCAAGCTCTCCAAAATTAAGTTGTCCCAAGGGAAATATCTCCTGAGAACTTCCAAACCATGGTCAATTACATTGCCGCCAACAACCATGCCACATTTACTGACCATGATGTTCCTTCGCATAAACTACTGCACAATGATCCCTTACATTTTCTCGTCCAAGTGCATATACCAACATATGAATCCTCATTGATGGTGGGGATGGATTAAACATATGTATTCTAAAAGTAATAAAAACCTTGGGATATTCAGATTCAAGTATCGACATCACCAGACGCATCAACATTAGATCATATGATGAAGATGAAAGATCATCCAAAGATGTCCTTATCTTACAAATCAGAATAGGACCAGTACAAAAGAGTACCCCATTTCAAATCCCAGGCATTGAACTAGGATACAACATGCTACTGGGAAGACCATGGATACATGAAATGTAAGTTGCACCTTCTATGTATCATTAGTGTATCAAATTTCCTTACCAGGGCACATAGATCATTATAGAAGGAGATTCAAACCCCTTCCAGTATTTTAGTTCAAAGAATCAAGTACCACCAAATCAAGAAGAAAGTGTTCCTTATATTTTTGATTCAATTCCCAAAGATATACCAAGGATGGGAATTAAAATATCAGTCCCAGACAAAGGATGCAGTGAATATCGCTATGAGGAAGCCTTCACCATTACCAATATGTCTGTCACCAAGATCCTATGGTCGCCCTAGATCAGTAGAGGTTGAAAAGCCAGAATCAATTGTCTTCAAATTCCCACCTACAACATTTGTTAAATGGGGTGATTTGAGTGAGGAAAATCCATTTGATCCTGATATCAACATCTGGTTATACTAGGATTGCCAAGAAACATCGTCAGTACATTTACCTTTGGATCAATATGGACTAGGATACACCATGTTACAATAGTTTCGATATGATGGAACCACATGCTTAGGGGAAACACAACAAGGAATAGTAGAGCTATCATTTCTTCCTACTCAAAGGAACAAAAGAGGACTTGGTTACAGTCAATCTATAACAAGTGTGGTCTTTGAAGAAACCATCAATCTAAATTGGGGGAAAATCATGGACACGCCCATATCAATAATATTCTTCCATGAAAATTTCCACAAGAATTGGAAACTACAACCTCTGAATTGTCCCTTGAACATGAAATCTCAAATTTTGTGGAAAATGAGATACCCTATGAGTGTTCTAGCATGATTGATTCTCACAGGTATGAGTGGGCATCCCTTCACAAATTTTAGTTTGATTCCCTTGGGTATTCCCTTCGATCCACTTGTGCCATGAACATAAATGACATGTTTGACAACATGAACCTAGAGAATGAACCCTGTATTGATAAACACATTGATGTACACTCACTAAATGATGCATCTACTTACCATTCTATATCTAGTGGAACTATCATTTTAGTTCCATTTTCTTGAACGGAGTCATCTCCCAACACTAACCTTTGTCTAGTCCACCTCGAACTAGTCGAATCAGATCAATAAGGATGTCTATACATAGATCTCTTTGAAAATGATGAAGCCATTGCAGAATTTATAGGTCTATAGGAATGGATACCATCATGATACCACAATGCTAGATTATCTTTTGATTTATATAGGTCAAGATACTTTGGGGAGGCGGCTCCTCTTTCTAGTAAACAAAGAAAATTAAATTAAAAAAGAAAGGTCATTAAGTGAAAATTGAAAGGCGCTTTGTAATCGTGAAAAAAAGTAAAAATAAAGATGCGTATTTTGCTGAAAACCTTTCTAAGGTGCTAGAAGATGGAAAGTTGGAACCCCTCCCCTTAGATGAGGAGAAATCAACATTATTTGCAGAAGAAACTATTGAAGTTAACTTAGGGGATCATCTCCACCCTAAGAATATATATCTTGCAAAATCTCTCTCACCTAAAGAAAGGGTGAAATTCACTAAAATTCTTCAAAGAAAGACAGGTGAATTTTGCCTGGTTATATGTTGACATGATAGGTCTTGATCCAGAACTAGCATTACATCACCTACCACTATTACCAAATGCAAAACTAGTAAAATAAAAATTAAGAAAGATGCATCCACACATCGCCTTGTTAGTGAATGTTGAGCTGAAGAAACTTATGGATGTTGGCTTCATAAGACGCATCCCCTATGTAGACTAGATATCAAATATTGTTCTAGTTACAAAATATTGTGATCAAATCCGCATATGCATAGATTTCAGGGATCTGAACAAAGTGTGTCCCAAGGATGAGTTTCCACTACCAAATATTGATATCATAGTGGATCTGACAATGAGGCATGAAATGTTATCTCTAATGGTTGAATTCTTAGGATACAATAAAATTAAAATAGCTCCTGAAGATCACCATAAAAAAAAATTCACTTGTGCTTGGGGTACATATTGTTGGAATGTGATGTCATTTGGTCTAAAAAATGCAGGTGCTACATACCAAAGAGAAATGACAATAATATTGCATGACATGATCCATGAGACCATGGAAGATTATATGGATGACATATTAGAAAAATTAAAATTCAAAGAGACACACTTGCAAGTATTGGGACCTATTTTTGATAGGTTGGATCAATACAAGGTTCGGATAAATCCAAAGAAGTATTCTTTTGGAGTCACATATGGAAAAATCATTGGATATATAGTTTCATACAAAGGCATTGAAGTATATCTTGAGAAATTAAAAGTAATACTAGACATGCCTCCTCCCACGAATCTGAAACAACTCAAAGGACTCCAGGGGAGACTACAATATATTAGGAGATTCATAGCATAGTTGGATGATAAGTGTCACCTATTTCAACACTTATTACATAAAGGAGTGATTTTTGTATGGATAGAATAATGCGAGTAAGCATTCCAGGTCTTCAATAAAATTTTGTTAATTTCTCTAGTATTAGTTCCACCAAATCCTAGTAAACCACTTTTTCTATACATTTTGGCAATTGACTCAGCACTAGGAGCTCTCTTAGCAAAAAATGGTGACAAAGGAAAGGAGAGAGATATTTACTTTATCAGCCAAACCTTGGTTGGGTATGAGCTAAACTATTCTTCGATCTAAAAAGCATGTCTAGAAGTTGTCTTTGCCTCACAAAAGTTGAGACACTACATGCTAAGTCATCAAACTAAGCTCATATCTCACACTGATCTATTGAAGTACCTATTAATTAAAGCAACATTAACTAGAAGACTCGCCAAATGGGTCATGATCTTAAGCGAGTTTGAAATTGAGTATGTGGATTGAAAGGATATAAAAGGACAAGTTATTTCTGATCAACTGACAAAAGAACCTATTCCATATTACCAACCTATTATCTCTGAGCTCCTTATGAAGCAATTAAATTGATCAAATTTCCACAATCCATTGAATTTAAAGCTTGAATTTCTAGTTTTTTTTGTGTATGTTTTTTAGCATCAACATTTTGGATCACACTCCATGATCCATCCTCACGATGTAGCAGAGAGCAATAAGGATCATTCTGGTTTTTATTGTGTATGTTTTTTAGCATCAACATTTTGGATCACACTCCATGATCCATCATCAGGATGTAGCAGAGGGCAATAAGGATGATGGATCATGGAGTGTGATCTGAAACGTTGATTGATCTCTTATACATCTTGATGATGGATCATGGAGTGTGATCAGAAACATGGATGCTAAACAACATACACAATCAAAACCAGAAATTCAAGCTTTAAATCTTATGAAGCAGTTTTCACTATGGAAGCATCCGCAATAGAAGTTTGGTAGTTGTATTTTGATAGATTTTATAACAACCATGGTGAAGGAGAAGGAATAATACTCATCACTCCACAAGGGGATGCAATTCCTAAGTCTTTTTGACTTAATTTTCCATGTACGAATAATATATCTGAGTATGAAGCTCTAATCACTAGACTAAAAATTTCTATACAATAGAGAATAAAGAACCTAAAAGTATATGGTGATTCCTAGTTGGTTATTAGTCAAGTCAACAATGACTACATGACCAAAGATGAAAAACTTGTCCCGTATAGACAAATGATGGAAAAACTATGAGCTTATTTTCACTACATTGTCTTTGAACAAGTTCCAAGGGTTCAAAACAAAGCCGCATATGTGATGGATACTATAGCATCTCTAATCCACATGCCATGCAATGAAACTGGATTTTAATTTATGGTAGAACAATCAATGGTACCAGCTTATGAGGCACCCACAATAGAATCAATATGTGTCCTTGTTTGTCTAAAGTCACCCTGGTGCAAGGATGTGTATGCCTACCTCCAAGACAATTCCTTTCCACCTGACTTATCTAGAAACCAAAAGAAGTCCCTTATTCGATAAGCCTCTAGGTACACCCTTATCGCTAATACTTTGTATAGGAAAGGTCTAGAAGGAATACTCTTAAGATGTCTTACTTCCATATAATCCTAGAGAGCCTTGTATGAGGATCATTAAGGAGTTTGTGGGGCCCATTCAATTGGTAATAGTTTAGCGAAGAAAATTCTAAGGATGAGATACTATTGGCCGACACTAGAGAGAGATGCTCATAAGTATGTACAAATATGATGAAATCTTAGATGCATGGAGATCTTATTCATGCACTAGCTCAAGAGCTCCAACCCCTTACTTCACCATGACATTTTTCAAGGTAGGGATTTGACTTAGTGGGTAAAATTACACCCATTTCCTCTAATGGTCATAAGCACATAATCATAGCAACAAAGTATTTTACCAAGTGGGTGGAGGCTATCTTTTTGACATACATTACTGGTAAGCAGATCTCTATTTCATCTTGAACTACATCATCTGTCGGTATGGAATTCCTCAAACCATATTTACTGACCATGGTTCACCCTTTCAGAAAAAAGATGTTGAGGAGATTTGTGACAAGTTTAAGATTAAACAAAACTTCTCATAATTTTACTACCCTTAGGAAAATGACCAACTTAAGGAAACAAACAAAACAGTCCTGAAAAATCCTAAAGAAAGTTGTCAATGAAACTGGTCCAAACTGACATTTGCAACATAGTCCTACATTATGGGCATATAGAACCAGTACAAGAACTCCTATAGGAGAAACTCCCTTTTCCCTGTTATATGGATCAGAGGCAGTTCTACCCCTTAAAGTTCAACTTCCATCCCTTGGAATATCATTGAATAATTTCATATTAGATGAAGATTATAGAGTTGCTAGACTAAGTGAACTGGAGCTACTAGATGAGAAACACTAGATTGCCATGAATCACTTGTGAGGATATCAAAATTGCCTTCGTAGAAGCTGCCACAAGAGAGTCAAGCAATACACATTTGACATAGGACATCTAGTCCTCATGGAAAATCAAAAGAATCAAGTAGAAAGAGTCAAACTAAGCAAGTTTAAGCCTAACTGGTTGGGATAATATATAATTATCAGATCATGTGACAATGGGATATATCAACTAGCTACCCAAGAAAGAGACCGAATCCCTAGTTATATCAACAAAATACACTTAAAAAGGTTCTACATCTGATATCTCAAGGTCAAGTGTACATACTTAAAGATCCTAAAAAAAATACAAAAAATAAGAAAAGTTACCTTGGTGAAAACTTGGTGAATATGCACCTTTGTGACAACAAAAAAAGTGAAAAAGTAAAGAAAACAAAATCGCCCTTTGGTGAAAACATAGAAAATAAGTGTTATTGGGTAGGTATCTTGGTGAAAACCTGGAAAACATGCGCCAAGTGTTGAAATCTCACTTCTCCATCAATGAACTCAAAAGATATAGCTCACACTTACTGGATGCATATCATTGGGCATGCCAAGCCAAAAAACTGTATAAGCACAATCCTTCTAAGCAATTATGCCTATCCTTGATCTATACTGGCTCACCAAACTGGGGGTAGTCTAAATGTCCTGAAAAAATCCTAAAAAGAGAAAAATGTCCTAAAATCCAGAAATAATCCTAAAAATTGAAAAACATAAAAAAATTCATCAAAGGATACGATGTATGGGGTGTCACTGATAAGGGCCTTCTCCTATGTGATATGTTGCACATACCTCGACCACAAACATAAGAATCCTACAATGGACCAAAAACAATTGTAAAATGTCCTGAAGAAACCAATCCAAAAAATAAAAACATGTAAAAAATCCTGCAATAAAATCTATGTCATGACAAGCTGAAAATGATGATCAAACATCAAATTTTAGAATGATAAGCTTAATAAATCGACAACAATAGACTCATGAGACTGACCTTATCAACAATCTGATTTATCATCAATTGATCAATCAAACAAAATCAATCAATCAATTGTCTTAGACAGTGACAAATGCACTCAAAACCAAACATATCAATCTTATACGAGTTGTCCATTTATGAAACCAAACACATCCACAATAAAACATCAAAATCAAAACAATCAAGGAACAATAAGGTTTTTGGCTAGGTCATTCCTATCAGTCTGTTTTCAATTTATCTTTTGCAATTGTGTTACTATGCTCCTCGAGCATACCAGAGAGTGGTGAGAGTGGTCAAGATGGCTAATAATCCTATTTTCTTTATTTTTTTGTTTGTGGAGTGTTTAAATTTAATTCTGGGGCAAGGATGATTTAGGATAAATTCGATATAAGTTGTGATACATCTGATAGCCACACACTTCCATGATTTGAGCTAATCCCTAGAAGAGAATTGAACATTCCTTGTTTGTTATCGACTTGTTGTTATCAGAGATCATAGTGGTATCTAGACAGTCAATATCTGGGTGCATTCATATCTCTTTCTTTTCATAATAAGGTGCAATGATGAATAAATTTTGTAATATTTGGCAACGACTTCATTACATCAATCAAGTTGATCACAACGAACTATTCTTTCTTACTAATTTTATTCTAACCAACAAATGCATGTACTCATATAAATTATTTTATTTTAGGTTTGCATTCATGTATTGCATTATAAAAAATAAAAAACATGTGCATAAATCATACATATTATATCATATAATCAATGCATCTATCATTTATCAACATCATAACTCATATTGAAATGCAATGTTATCATAGGACAAGTAAACATCATACATCAATATGCATGCATAATTAAAATCAACATCATATAAAATACATATAATCACATCGTCATCATGTAGGGCTGCATCATTATATAGAATAAGCATAAAGAAAGGAGTGTACATCACATCATATAGAAGCATCATAAATCAAAACATGCATAATAAATCTTCCAAAAAATGCATCTCATATATCTCATGTGTCTGAGGACAATGGGAGCTTGCAAGTTCTGTAAAAAATCAATAATGTCTACAATAATGATACAATGGTAAAACAAAATGTGTCTGCAAATGCTTCCCCACCCTCACCTCCAAGTTGATGAGGGGGTGTCATGTGTGATCTTATCCCATGATGTTTCACAGGATCTGTCAGTGCCTCCTGATGAGCTCTCGATGACTGTGCTATTGCGGCACTAACCTGGGATCATTGGGATCTGATAGACCTCTAAGAGGCAGTATAGCTCAAAACATGTTGATCTGTAGGAACAACATTCTTATAATGCCCCTACAAATAATAAATGTCTCTCTAAGCCTCCCGACCTGATCTACATAACTGATCCATGGCATCACTCTTAAAAATGTCATGTACACTATCCAAATAGGCTCTCACCTCTACAGGAGCCTGTCTCTCCCCCTCCTCTGCAGTTGTCGCTCTCCACTCCTATTTGTCTTCTTATGAATTTGTCACCTCCAGTATAAGGGTAAGATCCTCAACCTATGGAACCCCCTCATCATGACCCCTCTTCACCTCAACCATTTCTCCCTCATCTCCAACTCCCCTCAAACCCTCATCGACCATCACCCATGAATACTCCTCCTCCTCTCCCCCACTCTCACTGCTGCTACTATTGGATCCTAATGAGATGGATCCACTACCCTCCTCTACCTCCACAATATCCTCATCTCCCTACTTTCTCTCCTCACCCCTCTCAGTAGGAATAGCCTCAATGCATTTCCTAACCCTCCTTACAAGATGAGGTCCCTCCTCCTCCAAGGCAACACTCAAACCAACCGTCCCCCCATCCATAACATTAGATCTCCCAACAAATCTCAAACCAAACCTCCTATAAACTCTCCCAGCATCCCTCACACCTCCACCACCTCTCCCCTCATCATCCCCCATGTCCTCATCATCTCCTCTATCTCAGCTTCTATCTCTACCATGACCTCTATCTCCTCCTCGGCCTCAATTTCAACCTCTTCCCTGACCACAACCTCTGTCTCCTCAGCTGCATCCTTACTCTCCCATGCCCTACTTGCCTCTCCTCATAATCACTCTAGTGACTAGATAAGTGTTATTTTTCAATGGCATGGGACAGTGCTCTTCCCACCAAGCATCAAAATAAGGAGGTGTGCTTGCATCCACAAAATGATCAAAACATCAATAGCCATCCTGTCATATAAACTCATAATAACCATATGCAGTGTATATCTTGAAAATAAAAATAAATAATATGGAAATCATACCTACATCAACAATGGTGGATTGTCATGTCCACGACACAAGGCGAAGTCCCTCAAACTTTGTACGAGTTGTGAGGGTAGGAATCATAGGACCCCACATGGCCGTGTCTCTCAATCTATAAGAAAAGCATGCATAAGAATCTGTAACATCTTGGCGCTCTCCAAATTGCCTCAACACCCTATTAGTGTTGTTCAGATCAATCATATGAGCATGCTTGGTAGTACACCCAATCAAGAATCTCCTATGTTGACGGAATGAAAGATGTGCATCCTCTTTGTCCCATACATGACATGATATGTAAGGCCCCCAAATGAAGTAGGGAAACATATCCAATTGCTTCCTCCAATACATGGTATTTCCTAGATGAGACTTGATGATGGCTCCCTCATATAGGACAACATAAGGTCTCCCTACTGGTAAATCATGCACAATCACTAGTCATTAGATGTCTATATGCTCCCAAGCCCAGATCTGGAGAAACATAATCCTGCACCCAATAGACTTACCCTACTAGTAAGCCATGTAAAACATATGATAGTACATGTGGGTGAGCATACAAGGACCCCAAGCATACATGGTATGATATCTGACCATACTCCTTAGGACAACACCCCAACCTATAGAAAATCCATGTTGCCTACGGTCGGGACACAATATCCCACACATCAAACTCCCTAACAAGATGGTCAGTCTAATCCCTACCCAAATCTAGACCATGAGATATTATAGGGATATAAAATCCCTAGGCCCTCCTATCTCAAACTAGTCAACTCACACAGTGCTGCAAGGCCTGGCTGATGTGTAAACTCAACTAGAGATTCTTAGATCAGTATTTTGAGGATGCGAGATATATCCTCGAGAGTGACTGTATATTCTCCAGTCGGTAAGTAAAAAGTGCATGTATCATAATGCTACCTCTCTAACATAGCTGAGATCATACCCCTATTGGTCGTGATCTCGGGAATAGAAGTAATCCAATATAACCCCATATGTCTCAGTATAGTCCTCTCATCCTTTGCAAGCTAAAAATGATAGACCATACCTGGTGGTCTAGACTCCTGGCATTGAAATACATCATAAGCCCACTGCAAAACACAATCAGGTGAATCATATCAGTCAATTGATTGATAAAATCAACTATCACAATTTAAACATGTGCTACAAAACCTATCAAATAATTTTAACAGTCAATTGCGAAACTCTTATATCATATGCAAAATCATCAAATCAACTATGAAAAAGGATTATCAAATGTGAAAGTAAAGTAGCAAGTGTGGTAATAAAACATACAAATGCGATAGGTTTATCAATTGTGAAATCTACCTGGCATTTACAAAATGCAAATTTCAAATGCGACAATTTCTAGCTCGATTGCAACACACTTATAAATTTGAGCAAAATTGAAAAATTCAAAGGTAATAAATATGTATAATTCATGAGGTAAAGTACAATCACTTACCGCACCATCATCGCCCTCTGGCCGACCAAAAGTCCAGACCCGCTCTGACCAGTGTGTCACGCCAACTAGTCCATCCATCGCTCGACAAAAAGCAGAAAATGCAAGAAAACTATAAAAAAATCTTACCCGAGATTTCTGAGCTCCTGAGTGCAAAATGAAAAATGAGAGGCCCTACCTTCTATTTATATCAAAATGTCTAATTGCCCTAGAAACCCTATTTTGTCATCCCGGACCCTGAAATCTTTGACTAATCATATCTTTCACATTTTAAACCTATTCGACATCTCATTTGATCCTACCTACGTTTTTTTCGTATTCAACAAAATGACGCTCCTACTACGCATTTTTGCCAGATTGTTTTGAGGGGACATAAAACACACCTGCTATCATTGAGGCAAGTTGGAGTCGAATCAAAATAAAAAATTATTTGATACAACTCGACAAGCCACATTGTATCAAAGAGGGGCAAATGTATACAACAAAAAATGGACATACTTGCAAGTTCACATTTAATCACTAATTATTCCTCTATTAATTAAATGGTTCTTTAATTGTTTAATTAATCGTCTTGATTTTGTTATGTCCTAATATTTTCATCATTTAATCATTTCCTAAATCTAATTAAATAATTAATCTTATTTAATTAATTTACCTTAATTAATTGATCTTTATCAGTTAATTAAATTCAATTTCTAAATTCTCATACTTTAAATCATTATCATTAATTGTTTAAATTAGCTAATTAATTCTTCTCAAATAAATTAATGACCCAAATTAATTTAATTTCATCTCAATTTCATTTATGATGAATTTCTATTTAATTTCACTCTAATTTCTATTTAATTCCACTTTCTTTTTTGAATTTTTAATTCAATTTAAATTCCAAAATCTTCCAATTTTTTTTTAAATCAATTTCATGAGGAATCGAGAATTCTGAAAATCAGAAATAATCTTTAAAATAAAAATCACTTATTATCCTCAAAATTGAAAAATGAAAAACAATCTTTTAATAGAAAAATCAATTGGATTTTGGAACTGATTTTCTCCAAATTGAAATATATTTTCAATCTTTATCTTCTTTCCTTTTTCTCTTCAAAAATAGAATTTCTTCATCCTCACTCCATTGTTAGAATAACAAGGGGGGGAGGGGTGGGGGGTGAATCAGTGGCCTCAATAATTAATCCAATATTCAACCAAAACTTTATACCATAAATATAAAACCTCTAGTTATCTTCAGTCCTACAAGATGTATGCCTGGTGTGAATCTAACATGTATATACTGCTCGGTGTTTATACTTTTTATTCTTTCCTTAAGCTTTACCGAATAGCAGTCTATCTTTTCTTAACCTTTACCAAAATACAGTAAATAAATTAGTGTTTACTGATCAATCATGTTTTAGTAATGTGTAAAGCAAAACATCAAAGCAATGAACCATATACACATTTGACACATGGATTTTTAACGTGGAAACCCTGTTAGGGGAAAAACCACTTGGGACTGGTAACCCAAAATTTTCACTCTTCTGAAGTGATCTCGGTGAAGATCCAACCTTGTTAAAGGTTATAAACACACTGTTAAGTGTGACCTTGTTAGAGCATTTAAATTTAACAATTTGTCACTTGACATCTGGCATTCACTATGTTGTCTTCATGAGAAACTTTTGATACTCCTTGGGATGTATCTCAATATATAAAGGATGGTTAAATCCCACTCTATTAAGATATTTTCTGAATCAATGATTAAAATGAAATAGTACAGGATCTGTTCATAAATACAACTTAAACTTGCAGATGTTCAAATCTATTGCAAGATCATAATACCTCTTATGATCAATGTTCTCTTTTGTTCCTTTGCTCCACTTCTTTCTGCTCGGTGAATGTTGTTGCTTCTCTATTGTTCAGTGTCTGCAGATTTCTTAGCTCTGTTCTTCAGCTTGTATGATCATATCTATATGAAGACTTCTATCTTCACCATAATTCTCTTCAACATTCCTCTCTTCATAATGAATTAGCTTGTCTCTTTTATAGACATGATTTCACCATTTCTAAGTCCTTGTCTTTCTTGTTCTTGACGTGATCCACAAATCTCGCCATTCTTTCTTTAAAGCTTTCTTTATTTTTATCCTGTAGATTTCTCCTTGATAACTGGAATAAAACTAGCTTTAAATCTGTAGCTTATCTTTAGATTTTAACTGGCTGATGAAAATATAGTAATCAATCAGTTAACTCTATATTTAGCTCCTACTAGCTAAGTCTTTTGTCATTTCTGAACTTCAGTTTTGATCGGTGTATAACTCCTTGTTTGCTTAGTCTTAACTTCAGTTGTCCTCAGGCATCTCTGTCTGTCGGGGTTGTCTGACCATTGGGTAACACTGTGACTTTCAATTTTTCTCGGGTATCACTTTGGTTTTTCTCGGTAATGCTTGCTGGGGTATCTTTCTCGGGTTACACTATGACTCTTCTCGGGGTTCTCTATCCGTCGGTGTGCACTATTTATCAGTGTTTGTTGTCACTTGGTGTATACTGAACTTTTATGCATTACTAATAACATAACCTTTATCTCTTTGGTTCTTTGAAGTCTTTGACAATATGTATATGACCAATCAGATTATATCAAGTTTACATCAATGACAATATAATACATTAAATGATTTAATATCTTGCATTAACTTTCTACAACTCGGTGATCATCAACTTAACATATTCAAACATTCAATCAGTTATAGTTCATCAATCTCTCCCTTTGGAATTGATGGAAACATACTACTAATACAATATGAAATATATCAGTTGTAGTTCCACAATTTCTACCAAACTTATTATTCTATAACCAATACAAACATCTGGCTCCCAGTAAGCGCGCATAGCCTAGATTTGATTCTTGCAAAGTAGTTTCTTCATTCTTCATTCCATTGAATGGATAGATTTAGTGTTCAAATTTTCAAATTATCTCCCTTAGAATGTTTCTTTGAATCTTTCTCTGATGTTTTCTTCCCCTTTGACTGTTCCTCTCCTTGATGGATATTTCTTTTCTCTCTTCCCTTTGACAACAATATTAAATGATCATGTCTATATTTATTAAGTACACCATTCCCTTTGAATGATCATGATAGATATTTCATATGGATATAATCTCTCCCTTTGAAAGCAATGCCAAACATAAAATATCTCTCTTTCTAATATATTCCTTGAATTTCCTTTCCATCATCAATTTAGCTTTGTAGTAGCCAATAATTTTCTCTGGTGTTCGGTGCAGATAAGTACCTTGTTGTGTACTGATATATCTTTACAGTCCATCTCTTTTCTTGCATCAACATGAATGATCTTTTGATAATGTGTAGGCTGATGCAGCCTCCTAGTTAGCTTAGTGACCAGTAGACAAGGGTCTGACCCCTAGTCTCTTCCTCATGTACTCAAATGTATCTTTTGGAAATGGATTTATGAATATGTCTGCTTACTGTTCCTTAGATTGAACATATTCCAGTATCACCTCTTTCTCTTGCACTTGTTCTCTTAAGTAATGATACTTGATAGCAATGTGTTTTGTCTTAGCATGCATGACAGGGTTTTTTGAAATGTTGATAGCACTTGTATTATCACAATATATAATTACTGGTTCAAGGATTTTTATATTCATACCTTCTAGTAATTGTTTGATCCATGCAATGTTAGAGCAATTTGTAGCAACAACCACATATTCTACTTTTGTAGTAGATTTTGCTATGCATCCTTGCTTCTTACTTATCCATGTGGCAAGTCTGTCACCCATGAAGAATGCTCCTCCTATTATGCTCTTTATGTCATCTATGTTTCCAGCCCAATCATCATCTGTATAGACTTGAAGCTCAAATTTGCGTTCTTTTCTATACCATTGACCATAGCCTTCGATATTCTTTAGATATCTTAGAATTGTTTTTATAGCAATCATATGTGATTCCTTGGGATTAGCAGAGAATCTTGCAACTACTCCAACTACATGTGCTATATCTAGTCTACTATGTAAAACATACATGAGTTTGCCAATCATTGATCTATATAAGGTCTGATTTACCTCGGTTGACTTGTCTTCCTTTGTCAGCTCACATCCGGTTGCCATAGGTGTTCCAACTGGTTTGGAGTCTTCCATCTTGAATATCTTGAGAACTTCCTTGATGTATTTGGATTGTGTGATGTATATGCCTTCATCCTATTGAAGAATCTGTAGACCAAGAAAGAATCTGATCTACCCAAAAATTGAAATCTCAAAATCTTTGCTCATTTCATTAGCAAACGATTTGCATAACATATCATTTCCTCCAAATATGATATCATCAAAAAATATTTCAACAATCAAAATGGTATCATCAATATCTTCTTTTAAATACAGATTATTGTTTTCACTTGTTCTTACAAATCCAATACTTATGAGATAGGAATGAAGTCTTTCATACCATGCTCTTGGTGCTTGTTTCAATCCATACAAGGCTTTGTGTAATCTACAAACCATGTTTCTCTTGTTAGGCTCAAAAAACCCTTCTGGTTGTTCAATGTATACCTCTTCTTCTAGTATTCCTTTTAGGAATGTAGACTTGACATCCATTTGGTATACCTTGAATCCTTTGAATGCAAAATAAGAAAGTAGAATTCTTACTCCTTCTAGTCTAGCCACAGGTGCAAAGGTTTCTCCATAGCCAATGCCTTCTTCTTGTGCACACCCTTTGCATACTAATCTTTCTTTGTTCCTTGTGACTTCTCCATTCTCATTCAACTTGTTTATGAATACCCATTTGGTACCAATGACATTCTTGTCATATGGTCTAGGTACTAATGCCCATGTCTTGTTCTTCTCAATCTTATCTATCTCTTCATTCATAGCACTGGCCTATTATTTATTTTCAAATGCATTATTAACAATTTTAGGCTCAAAATCACAAATTAAACATCTACTATTCAATGACTTACTTCTTGTTCTCATTTTAGCCTTTTTGTCTCCTATGATCTGGTTCTATGGATGGTGTCTTTTGACATACTCAAAAAGTATTGGTTCGGCTCTTTTTTCATCATTTTGATCATCATCTTGACCTTCATTTTGATCTCCATCACTTGGTGCATCATATTGAGTAATTTCCTAATTTTTGGTGTTTGCAGTCTGATGCTCGGGTGCATTTCTCTTTTACTCAGGAGCGATACACTGTTGCTCAGGAAGAGTGTCCATTTCTTCACTGTAGATAAACCTATTGTAGTCTTTTGGTTCCTTTCTTCTTCCCTCATCATTTTTCTCAGCAAATTCATCTACTTTGACATTTTCACTTTAAATAATTTTGTTAGAGGATTTGTTAAGACATTTATAAGCCTTGCTTTTGGTAGAATACCCTAGAAATATTCCTTCATCACCTTTGGAGTCAAGCTTTCCATTTCTATCTTCTTTCAAAATATAAAATTGACTTCTAAAAATCATGAAGTAACTTACATTTGGTGTATGTCCATACCATAACTCATAAGGTGTCTTTCTTCAATTGAACTCTGTTCAATGTATAAACAACACTACTAATAGCTTCTCTCTAGAATGTTTGTGTAATGCCTTTTTCAGTCATTAGTGTTCTGGCACAATCAACAATGGATCTATTCCTTCTTTCTGCAATCCCATTTTGTTGTGGTGTTCTTGGTGAAAAAACCTATCTTTTAATTCCATGCTCATTACAAACGTTAGTGAATTTATCAGAAATAAATTCTCCTCCTCTATCTGATCTTAAGAATTTTAGTTCCTTACCAATTTGTTTTTCTACAATAGCTTTATATCATTTAAACATATTGAATGCTTCTGATTTATCTTTTAAGAACATAATTTTCATCATTCTAGAATAATCATCAACAAATAGAATGAAGTATCTATCACCATAATAGCTCTTCATTCTCATGGGTCCACATAGGTCAGTGTGGACTAATTCTAGAATAGCATTTGATGTGTAGGTGTATCATCTTAAAATGGAAGCACTCCATGTTGAGACCTTTTAGCCCTCCCTAGTAAGTTGTTATGGTCCTAATTTAGACACCTTCATGCTTCCATGGAGTTTCATGTGCTTATGTGCATGTTCTACCCCTCTTTTCTACCTTTTCTCTCTGTTTCTGAGACTCTAGCACATTTCCCGAGGTTTTGACCCTCTGGGTCAGTGTCAACCTCGACCTTGACCTAGGTCAGGGTTGACCTTGACCTTGACCCCAGGGTCCAGGGTCCTTGGGGTTGAGTCCCAGTTTCGGGGTTTCATCAAAATTTTATATTTTCCCTCTTCGGGGCCATTATTCCTTGAGTTAAGTGTCGAACTCTCAAATTAATATTTGAGGTGGACCTTTCTCAAGCTTTGTGTAGGATTCCTAATTTATTATTTGAGATAAGCCTCTCTTGAGTTTTGTGCCTAATGTTCAAATTAACTTAGGGGTTGGCCTTACCTCGAATTTTGTGACAAGGCTCTTAAATAATTATTTCTACCTTAAGGGTGGACCCCTTCTAGAGTTTTGTGTCAAGAATTTAATTTGGTTCTCCTCTCCATGTGCACCTCTCT
>MU228410.1:950087-967481 GCA_018584345.1 Thuja plicata | reverse complement strand
GGATCTAAGGATTTGAATCCACCACAAGGGTCTCCATACAAGCAAGGTGAATTTGTTTATTTACTTTGTTTATTTTTGCAATTTCAATTACATATATTTGAGGTTAATTCCAAAACTGGGGTTTGACTGAGGCAAACTCCTCCCCCCCAACAAACAAATCTCTTTTTCTTGTAGATACAGGTTCAGGACTGCAGATTTGGACTCAGATCTGGATACCTTTTTTGGCAAACTTTCGGGATATGCGAACAGAGTCACTTTCAAATATGTGCAGGTCAAGGTTGACATTATTGGGTCAGGGTCAACCTCACCCCTGACCTAGGTCAGGGTCGACATTTTGGGGTCAGGGTTGACATTTGTGGGTCAAGGTTGACTTTTTCATAAGACGACATCAAAATGGAAAATGATTTCTGGGTTTTGTTTGTCTCTGCGTTTCCTTTCCGGATCATACTTTAGTTTTTCTAGAAATAGTCTATAGACCTTAGAAAACAAAATTATTTGATCTGCACTATTTTAAGGTTGGTACTTCATCTCATCCATTTCAATTCCTAGAACTATCAATAACATTCCATTCCAAAATGGGAATTTAAGATCTTTCCTCTTTGCTCTCATTTCCAAATGGATGATTTATTTGTGCATTGATCCTTCTTTTGGGGTTAATCAATTTGGATCTTTCATTTGTGCATTTGAGGTTAAAAGGAACATCTTATCTTCCCCACACATCACACAAACATCTATATTTTCAAATGTGACATCTTTTCTTATGTTACACATAGTAACATTTTTATATGTTACAGTAGGTTTTGCTCTTGAAACTAGACTTTGTCATTTTACCTTTTTGACAATTCTTACACGACATGGTCAGGATTTGACATGCTTGGTAACCCTCTTACTTTCCTTTTATTTCTTATCCTAACCATGCTGTCAAAATTTACATGACATAACCTTTTATGCCACAACCATATGTCTTAGTTTCTGGCCATTAATCAAGTGGTGTTAATATCATCAAGATAGAATAGGTTACCTTTTGTTTGTTCACCAGTACCGATCAACCTTCCTAATTCATTAAAGATCTTTTCCTTTTCTTTCTCAAATGCAACTTGGTGATCTGTGTTATTTAGATATGAAACACTCAATATATTATAGTTAAGTCCTTTCACCCAATATGCATTTTCACATTTGATCATATTATTCAACATGATGGTTCCTTTACCTTCAATTGGACAAGGCGAGTCATTACCCATTCTTACTAATCCACCATTATAATATTCAAAAGTTTCAAACTTTTCTTTATCTCCAGTCATGTGATGACTACAACCACTATCAATAATTCAGACATCATTTTTACTAACCTTAGATATGAGTGCAGTTTCAACATACCTTTCCTCTTCGTCTGAATCATCCTTCATAGCAACAAATACCACCTCAATATCTTCACTAGATTTGGTGTCAATATTTTTAGTTTTGTTCTCAGCCATGTAACAAGCCTTCTTTCCTTTGTCCTTGTAGTCTTAGTTGTCTCTTCTTTCAGATTGTCAGTTGCTTCAGTAATCTCTATCATCACCTCTGTCAAACTTCTTTTCATATGATCTGTCATTACTTCTGTCATCTTTTCTTTTGTTAGGACATATAGCAGCAAAGTGTCCAATCTCTTTACAATTAAAACACACCAATGGAAATTTACCTTTGTATCTACCTTTGCCTCTCTGAAATCTTTGAGCCATTAGTGCTTCAATCTCATCAAGTTGTTGGTCATCACTATCACTTTCACTATCATTTCTCATAGTGTGTTTATGACTTGATTTACTTATTTTCAAAGAAGGTTTGAATACAGACTCAATAGATGGTAAGACACTGATGCCAAATTTACTAATCTCAAATGAAATAAGTCTACCAATCAAACTATCTATAGTGAAATTTTTATTTGCTACTGCTCTCATTTCTTGTATAGAAGATACTCTAATAGCATAAATAAGTAGTAAGGTTCTTAGGATTTTACTTACCACTGTTTCTTCTTCAAGTACACCTCCTACTCCTCGGATAACATTGACTACCTCTTTGATTATGCAACTATACTGAGTGATGTTTTCTCCTTCTTTCATTCTTAGGTCATCAAACCTTCCTCTTAGGCTTTCTACCTTAGCTCTTAGTACATTTTTATCTCCTCCATGTACTAGCTTTATTTTTTCCCACATTTTCTTTGTAGTAGTGCATGATTTTACATCTTCAAATTTAGCATCAGAGATCAAGGAAGAAAGCTCTATCATCATAGAATTGTGTTCATGCTTTTCTCTCAATTGATCAACTATTGGAGGTCCAGTAGGTAGCACACATTTAGTATCTAAGAATTAAGTGACATCATTTCCAATACCTAATAGGTGGAGTCTTATCCCGCTTTGCCATGATGAAAAGTTGTCCTTGTTCAACTTAGGCACATCCCTTTTTCTCATCTTGTAATCTTTTGCTTGAGTCTTTAAACTCCCTTTCTAAGCACACAAGCTCTGATACCAATTGTTAGAATAACTAAGGGGGGGGGGGTGAATCAGTGGCCTCAATAATTAATCCAATATTTAACCAAAAATTTATACCATAAATATAAAACCTCTAGTTATTTTCAGTCCTACAAGATGTATGTCTTGTGTGAATCTAACATGTATATACTGGTTGGTTTTTATACATTTTACCATTTCCTTAAGCTTTATCGAATAACAGTCTATCTTTTCTTAACCTTTACCGAAATATAGTTAATAACTTAGTGTTTACCAATCAATCCTGTTTTAGTAATGTGTAAAGCAAAACATCAAAGCAATGAACTATATACACATTTGACACATGGATTTTTAACTTGGAAACCTTGTTAGGGGAAAAACTACTTGGGACCGGTAACCCAAAATTTTCACTCTTCTGAAGTGAGCTCAGTGAAGAGCCAACCCTGTTAAAGGTTACAAACACACTATTAAGTGCGACCTTGTTAGAGGATTTAAATTTAATAGTTTGTCACTTGACATCTGGCATTCACTATGTTGTCTTCATGAGAAATTTTTTGATACTCCTTGGGATGTATCTCAATATATAAAGGATGGCTAAAGCCAACTCTGTTAAGAGATTTTCTGAATCAATGGTTTAACTAAAACAGTATATGATCTATTCATAAATACAAATTAAACTTGTAGATGTTTAGATCTATTGTAAGCTCATAATACCTCTTCTGATCAATGTTCTCTTCTATTCCTTTTCTCCTCTTGTTTTTGCTCGGTGAATGATGTTTCTTCTTTGTTTCTCGGTGTTTGTAGATTTCTTAGCTCTGTTCTTCAGCTTGTATGATCAGATCTGTATGAAGACTTCTATCTTCACCAGAATTATCTTCAACATTCCTCTCTTCATAATTAATTATCTTGTCTCTTTTATAGACATATTTCACCATTTCTAAGTTCTTGTCTTTCTTATTCTTGATGTGATCTGCAAATCTCGCCATTCTTGCTTTAAAGCTTTCTTTAGTTTTATCCCGTATATTTCTCCTTGATAACTAGAATAAAACTAGCTTTAAATCTCTAGCTTATCTTTATCTTTTAACTGGTCTATGAAAACAAAGTAATCAATCAATTAACTCTATATTTAGCTCCTGCCAGCTAAGTCTTTTGTCATTTTTGAACTTCAGTTTTTATTTGTGTATAACTCCTTGTTTGCTCGGTCTTAACTTCAGTTTTCCTCGGGCATCTCTATCCATCGAGGTTGTCTGACCGTTGGGTAACACTATGAATTTCAGTTCTACTCAGGTATTACTTTGGTTTTGCAGGTATTAATTACTTTGGTTTTTCTTAGCAATGCTTGCTTGGGTATCTTACTCGGGTCACACTGTGACTCTTCTCAGGGTTCTCTATCCGTCGGTGTGCACTGTCCATCGGTGTTTATTGTCACTTGGTGTATACTGAAATTTTATGCATTACTAATAACATAACATTTATCTCTTTGGTTCTTTGAAGTATTTGACAATATGTATATGACCAATCAGATTATATCAAGTTGACATCAATGACAATACAATACATTAAATGATTTAATGTCTTGCATTAACTTTCTGTAGCTTGGTGATCATCAACTTAACATCTTCAAACATTCAATCAGTTATACTTCATCATCCATCTCCAATTATCTCGTCCATCCAATCTTGCTTTCTTAGAATCAATCTCAACCACCAATTAACTTGAAATCTCTATATTAACCCTCCATATTCTTTTAATGGGGATCCGATCCAATTTTCTGAGAGCATAATCTTTATGAAGGTTTTCTAAGTGAATTGTGATCAACATACAACCATTTTTATCACATTCTCTTGAATCTCCCAAGTCATAAGCATTGCCAATATAAACTCTGAGCACCATCTAAGTGACATTTCAGAATGAGAAGAGATAAGCAACAAAAGATTTGAATACATCAGTTTGCATTTAATTTGTTAATTATTCAATGATGTTTTGCTATTTTGTTGTTAGTAGGGATTAAATTAGGTTTTGTAGTTTTCTATTTTATATAGTTCGATGCTACTAACCGGGTTTCTCTAGTCTTACAGATTTACCATACGACAGTAGATAGACAAAAGGAAATTCTTGCTTGATTGAAAATACCTCTACATGGCCGTCATCGGAGAGAAGATTTCTAAAACAGATAAGATTTGCCTTCAAAATGCCTTAAGATTATGTAAGAATTCTTAAATCTTGATCTTGAACACTTGGATGCGAAATTGTAGTAGAACATTTGAATTCTTAATAATTTCTTTCTTGTGGTCACTGTTATCACAAAAGTTTTCACCCTTACCAAGATGAGTGTGAATGACCTAGGAAACCTTGTGAAACATGGAAAAACCCTCCCAAGTATGGGACTTGCACATGTGAGGTTGAAAAACCCAGAGAAGGATGACTTCCTTACAATTAGGATGCACCTAAACTATTAATTTTGAGGAAAATGGAGAAGGATATGCTAAAAGGGAAAGGGGGTCATGCACCAGATTGAATTTTTGAATCTCCCATCCTATACTTTTAGATAAAATCAATAAGGCCTCCCAAAATACATAAATATTGACTCTAATCTACCCTCCAAGGAATCATATGTAGGTAAGAACAAATGAGATGTTGCAAGGAAGGATAATCTCCTCAATACAACATTCATAAGTACACTAGACACAACATACAAACTTGAAAGAAAGAACATAAGCATTCAACACAAGGAAAAATAGGCACAAGATATATAAATGAAAAGAAAAGGTAAAACTAAGGATTTCTATTAATGCATGCCTGAAGGAAATTATAGTTGTAGAGCCTAAATTGGTGCAAAGAACTAGATAAGAACCTAGAAAATATGTACAAACTTTGCCTTTATAGAGCAGGCATAACTTTAATCTTACATTTGAGTGCAAACCCCAACCAAAGTGGAGTTAGGGTACAAAAGGCAAAATAATAAATATCATACCAAAAGTTGATCTTTGTATGCAACTTGATTCAAAAGTGACAGAAAGGGTCAAATGAATGCATCCAGTAGGTGGAAGGAACAAATTTTATCCCTACATGTGACAAATGAGCATGGGATGCACTAGTGTTGTGTTATAGAGCCAAAATAAGTCACTCAACATTAAATTTTAGTCTTGACACCATGTAATGGCTAACAGTCAAATCGGGCACGCTAGCAAAAAATGTCGAGGCAAAAAATACAATGTGTTAGCCCACCCCACACACTTGTAAGAAGCACCACCATGCATGGAATTAAAACCCAAGCCACCAACATAAATGTGAGTCTTTGATGAAGATTATGATCAGAATGGGTGGTCAAGATGTGGTACAAAATCCCCCAATGCAAGATTAAAACACAACCGCCGACGAAGAAAGCTCTTAATCAGACGGTTGGAACAATGTCTCAACTAACAATGCTAAGAAGGATGGAAGAAATCATGAAATGGAGATTTTTTTCCATTTCAAAGGTGTCATTTTACCCTTGTGAAATGATCAGGATGGAATTGAGAAATACTGAAATCTAATTGTTCAGTATTTTTGATATCTCAGTAAACTGCATTTTTGAAGGTCTTTGGGGCATTTCTGGGCCTATCCCTTCTTTAGGAAGGTGTAACTTGGGTTTCACCTTTTAGTTACGGGTCTAAAATTTTGGATTATATTTCCAATGAAGTAAACGGTTCACAAATTAGACCTAGGACTAGAAAGTTATGCCTTCTCTAAGTAGGCCTAAATTTTAATATAGTTTTTTGAAATTTTTGGTAGTTTTAATAAGTTTATGTGTAATAAACATTATGATGACTCTTCATTTTGTTTCCAAGGTATTATAGTGAGCCTTGGGATCCATCATATTTGTATAAAATCTAATTTTGAATAGAATGGATTACTTTTTGGCTTGCAATTCTGTTGTTAGTCTTCTGGTTTTTATATTGAAATTGACAATACCACAGGTATCACACAAGGTATTGTAATCTGATTCATAATTCAGATCAGTGGTATTAGAGTGACAATGCTCCTTTATGCCAATTTACACAAGGTCCTCCTACCAAATATTAGGATTGGATACACAAGATTTGTTATAATATCCACCTTTGAGGCGCACACAATCGAAGATGTCAGACGATAAAATTAAGTAGTTGGTGGAAGAGGATTTAAATAAGGAGATGATGAGTCAATTTTCACTCCTTCTACAGAATTAACAACCCTCTAAATCAAGAACAACATTTCATGGAAATACCCCTTTCAAAGTGAAGGTAAATTTTGACATCCCAAATTTTGAAGGAAAAATCGATGCTGAAGTTGTTGATAACTGGTTATCAAAATTGGATAGGTACTTTTCTGTAAACAATTTCTCAGATGCAGAAAAATAAAATTTGCTCTCCTCAAAGCTGAAACCCATGTGAAATTAGCCTGGGAAGCCAAATTAGCAAATAAAGAATGTGAATTATTTGATGGAAATGGCTTGGAAATATCTTTTGATAAGAATCCCACATAGGGAGAATTTGTGGAATACATAAAAGAAGAATACCTTCCTAAGGATGTCTATGAACATAAATACATAGAATGGAAGCTGCTTCAACATAAGAGGGATCATTCTGTGCAAGATTACACCAACACATTCCATTCAATTTTAGAAAAAACTTGGTATTGAGGATTCAGAGAAGCATCAAATTTTGAAATATCACAGTGGACTTCACATGTATATTCAAACATAGATGGAATTTTTGAATATTGAGAAAGGGAAGAGGGACTACTTTGCAAATAATAAGCCAAGGGTTTAAGGTGACAATAAATCTGCAAGAAAATAGGTGACCAAGGAACCTCACTCAAACTCACCTAAGAATACATTGTGGGCTGCAAAAAAGACACAAACAAATATAGGGATGTGGTGTGAGATGCATAAGTACCCAACCCATAATATAAAGGAATGTTGAAGTATTAAAAATCTCATGACAGAAATACAAGGAGAGGAAGCTAAATCTGAATCATCACCAATAGATACTTCTGAGCAAAAGGAGAATGATTCTGTCATAGAAGCAGACCCATATGCCATAGTTGCAACTGCTAAATTAATGCATCGTGAAGATGAAGAGAGACTTTTTTCATTCACAGATGTGGGTTGGAAGAAAGCCTTTACATTTTATTGTTGACAGTGGGAGCCAAAAGAATTTGATATCTAGGGAGACAGTCAGAAGATTGAATTTGAAAGTGACAAGACACCCACAACCATACTCTATGGGATGTGTAAATGAGGGACATGATGTTCAAATAAATCAACAATGTCACTTGCCATATTCAATCAAGCCTTTTAAGGATGAAGTGATATGTGATGTAGCACCGCTGGATGTATGTGATGTCTTGCTGGGGAAACCCTACATGTATCAAAGGCATGGAGTGTATGAATCCAGGCCACATAGTGTTACAATCAAGCTTGGTGGGAAGAGGTATCGAATACCAGAGGTATGTCCAACACAAAATGCTTCTTTGATTAGTGCTAAACAATGTAAACATTTGATTGCTCAAACTAGAGATTTTTTTCTACTCATGGTTCACCCTGAACAAAAAAAGTTGGTTATTCTTAATACACATGCTAAGGTAGCCATAAAAACAAATCAACAAAATTAGATGGATAAAATTTTGAAAGAATATCACAGTGTGTTTAAATCACCAGTGGGAGTTCCAACACACTGTCAAGTCAAGCACTCTATTGATTTAATCCTAGGCACACCACTACCACATGAGCCAATATATAGAAGGTCAGGTTTAGAAAATGATGAAATCAAGAGATAAATTCAAGAGTTTATTCAAAAAGGACACATTCGTCCAAGGGCTTCACCCTGTGGCAGTCCAATTGTCCTTGCTAAAAAGAAAGATGGGACATGGAGACTTTGTATTGATTATAGGGAATTGCATAAAATCAGTGTGAAAAATAGATATCCAATCCCTCAAATTGATGATTTGTTGGACCAAATTAGGGGGCCTAAGTTCTTTACAAAAATTGACTTGAAATATGGATATCACCAAGTACCAATTGATCTAGTAGATGTGTGGAAGACTACATTTAAATATAAGGAAGGTTTATTTGAATGGTTGGTTATGCCTTTTGGCCTAACAAATTCCCTAGCAACATTTATGAGGTTGATGAATGATGTTCTTAGACCATTCATTGATTCTTTTGTGGTTGTTTATTTGGATGACATACTCATTTTTAGCAAGACTTGGTCTGAGCATTTGCAACATGTTGAACAAGTGCTTTCAACTCTGCAACAACACAAACTTTATGCCAACATTGAGAAGTTCTCTTTTGGTATGCAAAGTATTCAATACTTAGGGTATATCATTGATACTGAGGGTGTTCATGTTGACCCAGCAAAGATTCAAATAATTAGAGATTGGCCATCTCCTAAAAATTTCACAGAGCTTCACAGCTTCTTGGGCTTAGCCAACTTCTATCGCAGTTTTTTTTTGGTTTCTCACATATATCATGGCCTCTCAATCAATCACTAAGGGGTGGAGCACATGAAAAATTTTAGTGGATAGAGGCAAAGCAAAAATCATTTGAAGAGTTAAAGATAAGACTATGTTCAACACCAGTACCGGTCCTCCCAGATCTACAACAATCATTTGAGATAGAAACTGATGCATCTGATTATGCTCTTGGCGCAGTACTCACACAACATGGGCATCCTATTGCCTATCACAGTGAAACTTTTTCTGATACAATACATAGGTACCCCACCTATGACAAGGAGTTGTATGCTATTGTTTAGGCTTGCAAGCAATGGAAACATTATATACTGGGAAAGGAAACTCTTATACATACAGACCATAAACCTCTTTAATTATTACAAACACAAGGGAAGTTGTAGAATGATAGACATCAAAGGTGGTCAGCTTATCTACAACAATTTCACCTCAATATTTGTCATAGAAAAGGAAGCAGTAACAAAGTGGTAGATTATTTGAGTAGGCCTCCAATTACAAGTTTGACAATGGTATTGGATTCATGTGGTCATCAATCATCCACATGGGAACAACTATATGGTATTGACCCTGATTTTGCTAACATATATAATGATTTGGTAGAAGGAAAGTGTGTCTCCGATTTTCACTTACAGGATGGGTTGCTTTGCCATGTTCATCATATATGTGCACCCACTGAGGAACGAAATAAAATGATATGGGAGGCTCACTACAACCGTGTTGTAGGACATTTTTGTATTGGTAAGAGTACTGCTATCCTTCAAAAGTATTTCTATTGGCCAAAAATGAAGCAGGATATAATTTCATATATACAAGCTTGTGCAGCCTGTGCAATTGCAAAGCCAACAAACCGTAGTTGGGTCTATACTTACCATTACCTATTCTTGATAAGCCATGGCAGTCTATTTCAATGGATTTTATGTCTAGGCTTCCAACTACCAGGTAGGGGCATGATTGTGTATATGTTGTGGTAGATAGGTTTTCTAAAATGGCTATCATGGTAGCATGTAAAAAGATGATTTATGCAGAAGAGACTACCAAGTTATTTTTTGAACATGTTTGGGTTCATTTTGGTTTTCCCAAAAGCATTTTTTCTGACAGGGATAGCAGGTTCATCAACAAATTTTGGTCAGCACTATGGGCTAAAATGGACACAAAGTTAATAAAGTCTATAGCATTCCATCCCCAAAAAGATGGGTAGACAAAAGTTGTGAATCAAATAACCATTCATATCTTACAGATGTATCATTCAAAACATCCTCACAGATGGGATGAAAGCTTACCCTACGTGAAACACAGCTACAACCATGCACTCCATAGTGCTAAAAGGCATAGTCCATTTGAGGTTTGTCTTGGGTATCATCCATTGGCACCTATGGATGTAGCACTGCCAATTTTGCAATCTAATAGTCTATTGAATGCTGACAAGGAGGTAGATAAAGTACAAAAATTCATTGATAACATTAGACACCTACAGTAGCAAGCTCATGAGATTTTGGAGAAGAGTAATCAGAAGTATAAGGAACAACATGATAAACATAGAACTCCTTATCACTTTCAGATTGGTGACAAGGTATAGTTACATCTTTAGAAAGAGTGCCTTTACCTACCAAACAGGAAGCTTTGTCCTCTTTGTTATGGCATGTATACTATTGTGAAGCAAGTTGGTGAGAATGCTTTTGAACTTAATTTTCCATCCTTCTTGGGCATGCATCCAATTTTCAATGTGGAATTGTTGAGACCCTATTTTCCTCCTTTGTTGAACATTTCCCAAGCTACTGAACACATTCAAGATGCAGAATT
Organism: Thuja plicata; assembly: GCA_018584345.1. Taxonomy (NCBI): domain Eukaryota; kingdom Viridiplantae; phylum Streptophyta; class Pinopsida; order Cupressales; family Cupressaceae; genus Thuja; species Thuja plicata. Next base: position 956,700 of record MU228410.1, on the reverse strand, counting down.
ATCTACTACTATTCCAGTCTAGTGTGATCATGTTACTGAAGTCATTTTAAAGACTTTGAGAAATCAGAACATTCCTCTTTATCAGGTGGTTCGAGCTGGTCAGCATCCTCATCAAGGCAAGTGGTTAACTAAGGAACAAATTAAAGCACAATTTCCTCATTTTTTGCAGTATATTAGTGCAATGGGGCCCATTTCCTCTCAAGGGGGGAGGAATGATCAGGATGGAATTAGGAAATAATGAAATCTAATTGTTCAGTATTTTTGATGTCTTAGTAAACTATATTTTTGAAGGTCTTCAGGGCATTTATGGGCCTATCCTTTCTCTGAGAAGGTGTAACTATGGTTTCACCTTCTAGTTTTGGGTCTAAAATTTTGGATTATCTTTCCAATGAAGTAAACGGCTCGCAAATTGGACCTAGGACTAGAAAGTTATGCCTTCTCCAATTAGGCCTAAATTTTAATATAGTTTTTTGAAATTTTTGGTAGTTTTAATATGTTTATGTGTAATAAACATTATGATGACTCTTCATTTCATTTCTAAGGTATTATAGTGACCCTTGGGATCCATCATATTTGTATAAACTCTAATTTTGAATAGAATGGATTACTTTTTGGCTTGCAATTTTGTTGTTAGTCTTCTAGTTTTTATATTGAAATTGACAATACCATAGGTATCACACCAGGTATTGTAATATGATTCATAATTCAGATCATGCAATTGTGAAACTGGGAAAACACGATGTGTTTTCCCACCCCGCAAATGTTTATGTGGCATTGACTCATTGATCACATAGTTTTGCACTCAAATCCTACAAGGTTGAAGAAGGAAATGCAAAATAGAAAAATCTTTTCCATTTCGCACTCAACTCCACCGAGTTGGAAAAGGGAAATGCAAAATAACAAAAAAATTATGCTGGCCCACTGTAGATGATAACATGACATGTTATCTCAATATAGTAGAGTTCAACCCATAATGAAGATATCTCAACTTGGTTATCTGTGTTGGAATTATAGTGGAAAAAATAGCCAACATTTTTTTGGTGAATCAAAGGGGATGCTTGCCTACCAAGCATAAGATCAGTGGTCTTTAGCAATTCATTAGGCATGGAGTCACCAACAATGAAATGATGTGTTAACCACCTGTAATTTTTTGAAAAAAATACAACCCCTACAATCTCAACAAAAGACAAAAAAATTCCATCTCCAAGAGGACATAGTTGTGCTTGTACATTTCATGGAAAGAAAAAAACATCCACTCTACTATATACAAATATTTACAAGGAAATATAATTAAATAAAGCCATTAACTAGCTTGTTAAAATAAATACCCTTTCTAACAAGCTTCTTGTTCCTTTCATGTACTTGGGAAACTATCTAGGGCAAAAAAATGATAGGCATTTAACATATTGTTGGAATGCCCTTCCAATGCTAAGAACAAATAATCTCTTCGACAATGGGACAATATCTTTTTGAGCAATACAAACTTACTCCTCCTTGTGATGTTACCCCTCACGCTCTGAAGAAAGCATAAATGGGGACAACTTGTTAATTTTTTGCAGAGCTAGATGCCTTATGAGGCATCCTCTTTATGGCAATGGGTCTAAGCAATCAAACTTGACCATACTATTGTGCTCTATAATTTTGGTATCTTGTTGGTTTGGAAGTAGCCCCTCTTTCTTTGGTGAAAGGATGATCTCCACATCTTCATGTTTTTGCTCATGAACCACTTCCTTTGGATTTTATGGTATGGTGTGTATCTCTACTTGTTTTCTCTGCAAATCATGATCATTTGATCAAGGAGAAGATGTCTTGATGTCTATGGATGAGAAAAAGGCTTCCAACTCTTCCCAAAACATTTCCTCTTCATCAGACTCCTTTTTCTCTTCTGCAATAATATGCATAGGTTGAGGGGAAAACTCATGCATATAAACATGTTCTTCCTCAAGGGTAGAGATATCCTTGGGATACTCTTTCTCATCCTTCATATCATAGAGGACTTCTCGCTACAACAAATGATTTGGTTCTTCTTCTTCTTGTAGCAGGTCCTCAAATTCTTGTAAAGGCTCAAAAGCCAAAGATTTGTTCCTCAAGGGCATGAATAACTTTGTTGTCTTCTTCTTCCTCAAAAAAAGAGGTAAGTTATTAAAATAAGAGGAATGAATCCTCTTCTTTTTGTTCATTCATTATCTTCATAAAGGTTTGAATGGGTAAAACCATTTTAATGTCCTGTTTCATCTCTTTTGTTTCCGCCTTTGGCCCATGTGAATGCTCACAAAAAACATGTTGCAACTCCTCCCATGGAAGCTTAATCTATTTTTTAATCTCCCAAAATGACATGTTAGGACCATCAACATTCCTTACAACCATTCCACCCTTGAAGAGAGAAATAGTATGAAGTATAAGAAACTAAGAGGGTGAAGTTTATTGCATAGGGAGTGGAGAAGTTACAAGAATAGGCTCTTGTGATGGAGAGGGCCTCTTAAAGCTTGGAAGGAAAAATTTGTGGGAAGGGAATGCTTGGATTTCTAATTCTTTCACTCTGGCCAATAAAATTCTCATTTTTTGCTCCTTTTTATCCACTTGCCTTGTAATTTCTTCCTCAAATTGTCTTTGTTTAGCCTCCATCTCTTCCTCATATTGCCTTTGTTGTGTCTCCAACTACTTCTCCTTTTCCATAACCATCTCAAATTATTTCCTTTTCCAAATTAACATACATAGTTCAAAGATCTAGTGAGATGGTTCCTCCAATTTCATATCAAATCCTTGTCTTTCTCTACCTTCAAGCAACTGTCCAACACAACCCCAATAAATAATTTTTAACTCTTGATATCCCAACTCACCCATATATATATATATATATATATATATATGGGTATGTCTAAAACCAGATTGAAACCCAAGCAGAGGATAATAAACATCTAGCCAAGATAAAAAAAACATGATCCTTGAGCCCATTAATATCCATTTTCACCAAGAATTGAGCAGGGGTAGGAGGGTGACAAGTAGGTGGAACAAACTGGTCATTTGATGTTGTCGAAAAGCCTGGGCCATAACCAGGCTGAGGTTCAGGATGATCTTGATAAAATGAGGGAGTATGGCTAGCCTCTTCATGATATGGAGGGGCATAATATGCATTTATATGAAATGACTCCATACTAGAGATTCATAAAGCTGCAAACTCATAGAAAATTTTGGAAATCACAAAATATTAGAGATGATCTTATGCATACTAGCAATAATTGAGCAGGGGTGGGAGGGTGACAAGCAGGTGGAACAAACTGGTCATTTGATGTTGTCGAAAAGCCTGGGCCATAACCAGGACGAGGTTCAAGATGATCTTGATAAAATGAGGGAGTATGGCTTGCATTTTCATGATATGGAGGGGCATAATATGCATTTATATGAAATGAATCCATATTAGAGATTCATAAAGCTGCAAACTCATAGAAAATTTTGGAAATCACAAAAGATTAGAGATGATCTTATGCATACTAGCACTAAGATTGTTTGAAACCAATAGATTTGCACTCAGAGTCACCATGGTGTTTGATTGAACATCCTCCAAAGGTTGTTGGCACTGAGAAAACACCCAAATTATCAGTGAATGAAGCTTTTATTGGTCCACCAGGGGATGTTCTTGCACTGATCTGAATCTATGTCCCACTAGGCGTGCCAAAAATAGTTATCACAAAAGTTTGCACTCTTGCCTAGATGAGTTTGAATGACCTAGGAAACCTTTTGAAACATGGAAAAAACCTCCCAAGTGTGGTACTTGCGCATGTGAGATTTAATCTTTGAAGAATGTTGACTTCCTTACAATATGGATGCACCTAAACTACTACTTTTGAGGAAAAGGGAGAAGGATATGCTAAAAGGGAAAGGGGGTGATGACCAGATTAGAAATTCAGATCTCCCTACCTATAATTGCACATAACATCAATAAGGCCTCCCAAACTACATAAATATTGACTTTAATCTACCCTCCAAGGAATCATATGTAGGTAAGAACAAATGAGATGTTGCAAGGAAGGATAATCTTCATAATACAACATTTATGAGTATACTAGACACAACATACAAACTTGAAAGAAAGAACATAAGAATTCAACACAAGGAAACACATGCACAAGATATATAATGGAAATAAAAGGAAAAATAATTACTAATGCGTGGCAGAAGGAAATTTTAGTTGCAGAGCCTAAGATGTTGCAAAGAACCAGAGAAGAACCCAGACAATATGTACTAACTTTGCCTTTTTAGAGCAGGCATAACTCTGATCTTACATTTGAGCTCAAACCCCAACAAAAGTGGAGTTAGGCTATAAAAGGAAAAATAAATAAATGTTAGACCAAAATTTGATCTTTGTATGCAACTTGATTAAGAAGTGATAGAAAGGGCCAAATGCATGCATTTGGTAGATGGAAGGAACAAATCTTATCCCTGCAATTGATAAATGAGAATGAGATGTACTGGCATTGTGTTACACGGCCAAAATAAGTTGCTCAACATTAAATTTTAGTTTTGACACTGTGTAATGGCCGCTAACAGTCAAATTGGGTCACTGTAAAAAAATGTCAAGGAAAAAAATATGATGTGTTATCCCACCCCACACACCTGTAAGAAGCATCACCATGCGCCGAATTAAAACCCAAGCCACCGACATAAATGTGAGTCATCGATAAAGATTCTGATCAGAATGGGTGGTCAAGATGCGGTGCAAAATCCCCCAATGCAAGATTAAAACACAATTATCGATGAAGAAAGATCGTAATCAGATGGTTAGCATGGTTTCACAACTAACACCATTGAGAAGGATGGAAGAAACTGTGAAATTAATTTTTTTTCCATTTTGCAAGATCTTGTTTCATCCCTTGCAAAATCACGAAATAGGGAAAACATGATGTGTTTTTCCATCCTGCATATGTTGATGCAGCATTGACCCATTGACTATGTAGTTAAATAGTCAACTCCGACAAGCTTGAAGAAGAAAAAGTAAAATAGTAAAAAAATTTCCATTTTGCACTCAGCTCCGTTGAGCTCGAAGAGGGAAATGTGAAATAACAAAAAATTCATGTTGGCCCACCAGAGATGACAACATGACGTGTTATCACACTATAAAAGAGTGCATCCCATAATGAAGATATCTTAGGTCAGTTATCTGTGTATGGCTTATAGTGGCAAAAATACCCAACAGTTAACAAAATTAGGAGAGATAGGCCACTTATATACTTCTCACAACATTTTGGGGGTTAAAACTAACACAGGCCAACTGCAAATCTGGAAATCCCACTAAAACATTGTAACATGCCATCCATTCAAATTTGCTCCCAAATGTTTGGTTATAGGTTGCCTAGGTGTCCTATACCTAGGAAATTAGGACCAAATTTTAAAGGGGAGTCAAGAATAAATAGAAGATGCTAGAACAAAAGGAGCAAGGTTTCTAGATAAGGCATAAAGGACATAAAATCTCAAAATCACAAAAACAGAGCCTAATAGAGCATCTAATTATAGGTGCTAACTTTTTAGGATGGTACAATAATATATAAGATTTTTGAATGGAGTGTAAGAATCCTAGTATGGATCAAGCCATAATAAATTCATTAATTAAATTTTCTATAAATGCATATATTAGAAACAACCCATTATTAACATGTACAAAATATATTTATAATTAACACATAAGAAAGGATCTTATGATATATATTTACATCACCACTTAATGCATGAACAAATCTATATCTAATAATAAATCACTATAAATCATAAGACCCATGGTATAAGTGTAGCCTCAATCTCATATGTTTGTATTGTTGGCATGCTCATCTCCTATCAATGCATGTCACAAAGTCTCAACATAACTTTGTGCATCACTATCTCAAGTAAGGAAACTATATTCAGGCTACTACTATGTGCAATTTCAAAAGCATCTTCCCATGATACTCTCACATGTATTGTAAAGAACATAAAAGAGATGTAAAGATATAAAAAATGTAAAGAGGTAATACTTAGGATGAAATGGGTACAAGAGACTTGCACATCTAAATAATCCCCTTTACATATGAAAATTTGGGGAAGGTAAGATTCTCCTCTTTGCCCAAAATTCACAAAGGAAAGATCCACATTGATTAACCACAGGAAAATGGTCAATGCACAAATGAATCGATCGATTAGAAATAAGGAGAAAGAGGAAAACCTTACATTCCATTTTGGAGGAGAGTGTGTAATAGATCTGAAAATATTAAAATCTTAATTGAAATGAATTGAAGACAAATACTAACCACAAAGTATAGCAGATCTAGAAATTGTTGTTTTCTGGTGTCTGTACTGAGTTTCTGGAAATTTTGCAATCGGATCTAGAACGCAAACATAGAGACAAAGAAAACCTAGAAATCTTTTTCTTTTCTGACCCAGGTTGACCTTGACCCAAATATGGGGGCACAATTGTACCCCTTTATGTCGACCTTGACCTGTACTGCTCCGACAAAAAATCTGTTTGCGGATCCTGAAAGTTTGTCAAAAAGGGTATCCAAATATGCTATGTAATTCGTTGTCCCGTACCTGTACCTACAAGAAAAAAGGGTTTTTTTTTGTTTGTATGGGGGGGGGGGTTTCC